>MU006297.1:89084-298666 GCA_010093695.1 Plenodomus tracheiphilus IPT5
TTCTTGTATCTTTTATTCTTGTATCTTTTATTCTTGTATCTTTTATTCTTTCGCTGGATCATGAGCGTCTACACCAAAACTTTCGCGGGTAGGTTACATCAATCCACGAGTCAATCTTCATGATACGCACACGCATATTCAACCACCAGAGCTAATAAATCCCAGACCCCATCCACGGCATCCGCATTCTTTTTGAAAGAACAACATCTACACCGATGATCAAACTTCGACATCTGTAAGTTCCTACGCCTTGCTAGGCGCTAAACCACCGCGCGAGGCGAGCGTTGCCCAAAAGCGTCGAGAGGCTGGTGCCATCCTTCTCGGCAAGGCAAACTTGTCCGAGTGGGCAAACTTCAGGTTTAGTCCGGATAGTAATAGGCATAGCTGGAGTGCACGGGGAGGCTAGAGATATGGTGCTTTTCATCCTAGTCTGGATCCTAAGGGGAGTAGCGGTGGCTCGATCCTTGGCTTCACATTTACTATCATTGGTACTAAGCTACGTGCTATGTTGCAACACATCATCATGCTCATTCCTAGGGTTGTATCCAAACGCTAACATTGACCATTATAGACAGGCAACAGTATCGTCTTCCTAACACTAAGAAGCAACAGCATTGGTGTAGAATTAACTACAGGTCTCACCGCACACAACACCACAACCCCACTCTCCCACTTGCTAGAACACCATTGGATCTATTGCACGCACATTCAAAGACGCAAAGCACCTCTTGGCTGCAATAAATAGCCACAGGACTCACGACACCTTGGGAAAAGAAAAAACTACACCCTTCCAAACCATCCCACACTACGCCAACGCATGTACGAATACACGCTTTCTCTCAACGACCCCATGTATGCATCGACCATCCCCTAAAACGCCTGTACCGATACACAAAAAAAAGGAATACATCACCTAAACCATCAAACATGTACTCTTATGTTCTAGAATCGCCACGCGCAGCGCAATTACAATTTCCTCGACGTCCCTCTTTCTTTTTTTTTTAAATTTTCCTTTGCTGAAAAACAATAGCAAAGATAGGTGATAGCAACGATCAAACAAAACCCTGCGTACGGTACGTGCAGAATTCAAACACGTAATTGACAAATGCTTGCCCTAACTCATGGAAAATCCTGCATGTATCCCTCCTAGCAGAAATCATGGGCCTCCACAAAGATAGATCTGCGCGAGTCCTGTCCAGAGTGCGACGTGCAGTGCTAGGTCGCAGCAACGCTCAGGCCCATGAGCAACGCAATCCAGCGATTACAAACACCCCGCAGTGTTGAGAAATGTATCGTCTAGCTGGGGCGATGAAGTTGTTATACAGTCTGCTCTGTGGAAGGTGGATAGGCTCAATGTGATGAGTTTCAATCTTTGTCTTGATACGATTTCTGTGTTTACGGTGAGCATGGGGTTACCCCTGGGGTATACCTACCATACTGCATACCTAACTATACCTGTATGTGATGGTATTTGCATATACAGCTCATATGTTCAAGTTGTTAATGATAGTAATGCGTGTTAGATTCGAGGTTACGACACGAGTATGGGGAGGAGTATTCACGGTAAAGATTTTATCCCGCCTTCCGTGGGTGTATGAAAGGGGTGTTACGGTGCGGGGGGGGGGGGGCGGAGCTTGAGGATTTGGTGGGTAGGGATGGGAAATTATAATAGGGTTCAATTGCAGAAGAGAGGTTAAAGTGAGGGGAGAGATGTTGGATGTAGGGGGACTGGGGGGTTCCTTGAGTATTGAATTGGATATTGGGAGGGACAGAGAGAGTATAACTACCCAAGGCAAAAGAACAAACAACCAAATGCAGAGAAATTAATCCCGTACACCACATCCTCATGCATACCATATAAGCGACATATCTTAGTTTAGTATTAGCTAGCTTCATTACTATACATTATATGTATCAAACACTATATTCCAACCCCTCGCGCTTCCAAATACCCCTCCCAGTCCATATAACCCCTAGCAAATTCCTCGTTAAAAGATCTACAAGCTCATTAAACCCTACGCATGTAGGAGTCTGTATAATATATATTAACCTAGGGAAAAAAAATCTAGCTAGTAGAATCAATTCTCAAAAAAAATAAAGAGGCGATATCTATCTAGCCAACACTTTCAACATAAACCAACTTCACTAAGATAAAGGAAAACAAGGATCTCCAACACGTTTGTGTCATTTGTTATCCATTTGAATTTGCACATGTTTATTTACAAGGCGCTATCAATCATCATGTAGAGTAGAGGCACAGATTGGTAAATACAAGGGGCGTAGAAAGAGGGTAAGAATTCCATGCGCAAGAAGAAAAAAAAAGTTTTTACCTAGTCTTGACTTAACTTGACTTGACTTGACTTGACTTGACTTGACTTGACTTGACTTGCCGCTCCAATGTACCTTTCTTTTATTTTTTTTGGGCCCCTACATGACAAACCAAAATACACGCCATGCATGACCAGAGGGTGATGGAAAAAAAAAGGAAAGGGGTTGGAACAAAACAACCAAGAAAATCATCGCATTAAAGAACACACGTCCGACCGCTTGAGATTGGAATGGAATTTTGAACCCTCATCCATGATCAATAAAAGTCTCTAGTTAATCCTTGATTCATCGCCAACCATGACATGACCATAACCTCCTCCATCATCAAATCATCCTCCTCACAGGGAAATACACACACACACGCTCACACTGAATTTTACAGTGAGCATACTTAAGCCTGAATCGCCCGTCCCAACGCACCACCAGTAAACTGCTGATTCCGTCCGCCCCTCGGTCCACCACCACCGCGACCTCCACCGCCACCACGGCCACCACCCCGTCCACCACGTCCTCCACGTCCACCTTGCCTCTCAAAGGCGTTGGCGGTACCCTGTGTGCGTTGCTCGAGCGTCTTCTCATTGCTCTCAATGAGGCCGCTAGCCTTGTCTGACAAGCTGAGTGCCAGTGTCTGCAGCCTTGATAGCTCAACACCCTTCCTGAAGATGATGGCCGAGTTGACCTGATCCAGCGCGGCAGCCAACTCCTCGTGCGATATCATCTTAGAAACCACAGCTGAGACCTTGCGTTCTGAAATCTCAAACATGCCGGCAAGTGTGGATATGGAGAGAGTGTCGTAGAAGGGCGCGTAGGTGAAGAGGTATGTGCGAAGACCCTCTTCCTGGATCTGTGCCGAAAGCATGTCCTTGATTTGCTCCGAGTTTGCCATGAGTTCCCAGATCTTGATGCCGTTGATGAATTCGGCCGCCTTCTTCCACTCGCCGGCTGACAGCGCCTTGGAGGCTTGCATGACGTGGTCACGCGTGTTCTCGGGCGGGCCGGTGAAGATTTGACGCTCATGGTACTCTAACAGACGGCGGTAGGTCTTGCTAATCACTCGCTTCCTCAGATCAGGTGACGAGCCGAGCTGGGCCAGAAGAGGGATCTCGAGCAACATGGAGCATGTCAGGTAGACACACTCAAGTAGCTCGAGGTTGATGTGCATGTGGAAGGGAAGTTGTCGTTGACGCTCGAGACGCTCCTGCTCGGGCGAAATCTGTGAGTATCGCTGCATTTGCAGACCCTGTGCGAGCAGCTCCTTCTGCCTGTTGCTACCGCAGATCTCCTGTAGTGAAGTCTGGGCCTCGTAGACAAGACCAGCGCGGAAAGCACAGAGACCGACCTGTACTAGAGCACGGTTGAAGAGGATCTGCGTGTTGACGTCGAAGTTGCTAATAGTCTCTTGCAAGTGAGACATCAGCATCATGTCGCGAGCCTTGTAGTACTGGTCATGCAAAGATAAGAAGTAGATCTGGCAGAGCATTGCTCGGGCACGGATGATGCCTTCGCTGTTCTGGAAGAGGTATGTGCAGAGAGTCTGGACAAGGGAGGCGGTGTCGTTGGAGATGGCGCGGGGGGTGATTTCGGAGTCGAGGTTCTCGGGGATGGCCTTCCAGACGTTGCTCTCGAGGATGGTGATGACTTGCGAGGGCTGTGAAAGTTAGCAAAGCCCATCCAACAGTGCGGAATAATGCATACCTTGAAGTAGACGTGTTCCAACCTCCGCATGACAATGCGGTTCAGCGGGTCTTGTGGCAGCTCCAAGCTTGCGTTCTTCTTCAGGCTCTCAACGTAGACGAGAGTGCGGACAAGCTGAGCGTAGAGCAGAGCCTCATCTGTGAGTCGCTCAACATACTCGGCTGTGTGGGGGTCGATGTGTTGCAGCGAGCGGGTGAGCTCATCATCAAGTCTCTCAATGAAAGACACGACGCTTCCAGGAACGCGGAAGATTTGGCCGGGGGTGATGGTCGGCAGCTTCTCGTCATCTTCCCACTCCTCAGCGTTCTCGATGACGACGATCTCTTCGCTTTTCTCGAGGATCTCGAGGAGCTTGCCAAGTTCTTGGTCGGCGCTGTTCCACGATTAGCATTCACTTATGTCAATCAGGTTGGTATTAAACTTACAGCTTCCACTGCTCCTGATTCATGTGGCTAGCGGTGCCCGAAGTCAAGTCGAAGCGGGTCGAGATGAGTGTGAGAAGGACACGAACACGCTGGTAATCGGTCACTGAGACATCAAAAAGCTTCTCCAGTGTGCGGATGTGCTCGAGCTTGTCTGCATTCTTGCGTCCACGCTGCTCGACAATCGACCGCAGGTGCTTGAGGATGCCCTCAGCAGTGTAGAGAACAGCCTTGCCACCGGCACCGACTGTGATGAAGCCGTCTTCGGTGGCTTCATCGACAATCTCGGTGCCGAGTTGAGGGATCTTGTTCTTCTTCTTCTTTTCCTTGGGCGCGACCTCGACCTCTTCGACCTCGCGCATGAAGTCGTCCTTGTTCTCTCTGTAGGCGTCGATGTCGCGCTGAAACTCGCGGTTGTGCTTCTTGACCTTCTGGCGGACGGCGTTGAAGCCACGGGTGTTGATGGCGTTCATCTTCTTGGGGGTGACCTTTTGCTTCTCGTGTGTCTCGAGGACAATGGTCTCGAGGTCGGCAATGGCCTGCACGTACAGCTTGGGGACCTTGCCATCGTTCTGCTTGATCAGGGCAGGCACCTGGCGGTTTAGTTTGTCGAAGACTGCATATCTCCATGTTAGTATTGTCTCTCCATGAATCCTCCCAAAAAGTCTTTGCGGGCCAACATACGGTCTGAAATGACGGCCCAGTCGTTGATCTTCTGCGCATTCTCAATCTGCCGTATCGTCGCCTCAAGCTCGTCGAAGCGCTTGTCTTTGGCGCTCTTGAGCACCTTGTTCACGTCCTCGTCGTCGCTCTCGCTCTCGCTGTCCGCATCCTTCAAGAAGCGGTTGGCGCCTCCGGTTTCTGATCCTGACGACGAATCCGAATCCGAGTCGTCGTCGTCCGAGTCCTTGTCCGAGTCCTCCTGCTCAGACTCCTCGTCGTTGGAGTAGAGCTCCTCCTCGCTGGACTCGTCCGAGGAGCTGTCGCTGGCGGCAAAGAAGCGGGACGCCATGATTGCAGGTCTCGAGAGTAAAGGGTTGCCGGAGGGGTCGTGGTTTATCAAGAGTGGCGGCGCCGTGGGGTGGGTGAGACTTGCTGCCGCCTTGTTGCAACTTTCCGCGACGGATTTTGGGTCTGTCTTGGCAAAGACTGTGTGTGCCCCGCCAACCCAGTCACGCTAAGGCGCGCTAGTACATTCACCAGTCACATCCTTTGGCCATCGCTCACCGGAAGGCACTACACTACGATCTTTATGAAATAACATGTGCGAAGGTTTCCATGATGTCCTCCTCCTTTACACAGTCTAAGAATCAGTCACTCTGGGGGTCTCATAGTTCGCATGTAGAGTTCGCTATCATAGCTCATCCATAAAGTATACCGTTATCCTTCTTTATCGATAGCAAACACTGTCCAAACAAAAATCAAGCCCGACATGCCCGTGTATCCACCATAATCAGCAACTCTCCATACTACACGAAAGTAATGATTCAATCTTCAAGCCCTCACCACCCACACCAAACAGCACACCGTAAAGTAGAAAAGATTGTATGTCAACGATCACGACACCCCTGTCAACCCACTAAAAGTACACAGTACACAACACCCAAGACTCTAGTCCGCCAGCCCAGCTCAGCCCAGCTTAGCCATCCCTTTTCCCCCATCCCCTCCCATCTCCTGGCTCTCCATAACACAAGAGCCATCCCCCAACCATGCATACCTTGATATCCCCCCTATGGAATTCAGACTTTCATCGTCATCATGACCTTTGGGTAAAAGAAAAGAAACCTGTGATTGTGTACCTCTAACCCCCTATCCGCCATGTGGCACCCAATCAGCCTTCCTAGCTATCGTTGAGTCACCACTTCATCCATCCCAGTCCTACATACTCGTAGGGTGCCTAACGGTGTGTTGAATCAAAGGTACTGTACACCGCCACGGGATGAGGCAGCGTGACCGGATGAGATATAAATTACTAGAGCATGTGACAACAGCTCAAGTACCCCTCCTGGGATCAATTTCGTTTTGCCCCCTTGTTCTCCAAAGCATAATCTCACCTATCCATAACGCAGATGTTGATGTTGGCGATAGAGACCTAGGCGAGAGGTCATTCCAGAGCTGCATCTCGTCCACCGTCAGGCCATGGTCGCCGTGTACTGTGGTATTGCGCCGAAGTCGCCAGATCAAAAATACCAGATGCTAGTTCACCATCCCTCATTGCCAATGGTTCTGACTCATAAAACCTTCCTCCAGCGTCCGGTCTTCAAGATTGCGCACAAAGTTTTGATTTCGGTTGCCGGCATTCCCACCCTGTCCGTTTCCAGCCCGTGACCCTCTTCTCCGGGCACTGCCCGCACTTTCAGGCGCACCATCGGGCGGTGGTGGATAGTAAGCTGGAGATGGCTGTAATCGGACAGGCGCGTTCGGGTCCAAGTGACTCATGACACGCTGGAGTGCCGGAGGAATGCCAGAGCCTGTCGACTGTTGCTGGTCCATGGTTGTGGCCCGCTGTCTCCCAGCCCGTGTCGTTGCCTGCGCGTAGAGATTCTGCGGCTGGTTGTACTGCCGGGGTTGCTGAGGTTGCATCATATTCATCGGCTGCTGACTATATTGCCCCGCTTGGGCGGGATATGGCGGAGGTGCACCCTGGTGGTTTGGGGCGTACATGTTGTTGTTGTACGGGTTAGACTGGCCGTGTGGATTCTGGTTGGCAGCATATTGGTTCATCTGCATGTTAGCATAGGCAGCGTTTTGCGCCGCTTGCGCCTGTTGTGCGGCGACAACTTGCTGCTGCTGTTGCTGTTGACGTTGTCTGCTCATGCCCTCATATCTCTGCTGTTCTTGCACTCCAGGTGCTGGAGATCTGCTTGACCCTGACTTCAAGGTCATCGGCGGTACAAAGGGGCCGGTAAACTTCGCTTGCGTGATAAAGGGATGCAGCTTCGCTTGCGCAGGCGTCCAACGCTCCAGAGGATTGAGGTTCAATAGACCTTGCGCGAAATCGATAAACGCGGCTCGATTCGCCAGTTCTGAGAGATGTTAAAACGATTCGACTGGTCTAACAGACAATACTGACCTCGTTCAACCTCGTTCGGCTTCATGTTCTTCCGTGGCATGGGATAGTTCTTAATGATGTCAGGCAACGTCGTCGCTGAGAAGTACTTCTTGCTCGGTTGCTCCTTCGTTCCATGTTCTCTAGAGTACTGCTCCATCGACTTCAACCGGTACTGTTTGCGGCCGTACTCGTCTTGAATCTTTTCGTAAAACTCGCCAGATTGCTTGCCCATCTCCAGCATCCAGTGTGGAGGCAAACCGAGCATCTCTGATATGCGTGATACTTGATTGTATTCGGAGGAGCCAGGAAACAAGGGCAGACCAAGGAACAGCTCGACAACGATGCAGCCCAACGACCACATGTCGATTGCGGCAGAGTATGGTAGGCCCAATAAGACCTCAGGCGACCGATAGAAGCGCGATTGGATGTATGTGTAAACCGTCTGTCGCTCGTCGCATGCGGAACCGAAGTCGATAATCTTGATAATCGGGCTTTCGAGGCTGCCATGTATTAGCAATCGTGTTGTGACACATGGTAGTCTACATACTTCTTCAACAGGATGTTTTCTGGTTTGAGATCGCAATGTATGAGCTTGGCTTTGCCCAGCAACGCCAGACCATTGATCAGCTGCTGTGCGAAGACGCGAACCAAGGTCGTAGACAGTCCGCGGAACTGGTTCTGCTTGATGAGCTCGTACAAGTTCACACTAAGAAGTTCGAACACTAGACACAGATGCTGCCTGTGAATGAATGTGTCTTTCAGGCGCAGCAGATGGTGGTCATCATTTTTATCCATCTGTTTGTTCAACTAGGTCATGTCAGCATCACATGGCTATAGTGTGGCAGAGTACCTACCAGATCAAGCACAGACACCTCCATCATACTCTGATTGAAGTATGCTGTCCGGTTCTTGATAACCTTGACTGCTACCACCTCCTGTGTCTTCAGATTTTGACATTTGACGACCTGTCCAAAAGTGCCCTGTCCCAGTACGTCCAAAATCAAGTAACGATTCTTGTGGCCTGATTCTTCCGAGCCGAGGATATCGTTGACGTAGAGAATGTAATCGCTATCCTCGTTATCATAGCCATCGTTCTTGACGCCTTTGCTTGGCTTCGTGAGTACACGCCGTGGGTTGCGCGAGGACTGGTAGTTGAAGCCGCCATTGCAGAGCTTATATGTCATAGGAAGATGCGCAGTCAGAGCTTGCAGAGGCTGGTGTCACATTGTCAGCTTCATCCTGTCCTTACAAGGTATTAGACATACACTGATGAATCCACCTTCTGGGTTGGCGCGACGAAATGGAGGCTGGGAGTTGATCTTTGGCTGTAGATCTGCTGTGTTGGTACACTTCTCGAATTTCGGAACAGGTCCTCGCCCGATCGGGGGTAGCTGAGGGGGGTTCGGGTTGGTCGATGTCCGCGGGGAGCGCGCCTCTCTATTGTAGACAGCGTTTAGTTGCGCCGTCGCAGACTGAGGATAGAAGCTTTCTGGGCTCATGTTGGACTGGATGGGCGGAAGTTGTGGCGCGTGTGGCCGGGATGCTACAGGTAAGGCTAATCAGTATACGAGCGCTAGAGGTAGGCTCTGAGGCTCGTGCTTGACGTACATGGAGGGGAGTAATAGCTGTTGGGCGGCGATATGTAGGGATTCGTCCGTGTTGGGCTCTGACGATTACTGTGCGTCTGTGCCTGGGCCTGCGGCGTGAAGCTCGTGTAGTTTTGTCCGCCCTGCTGTGTGGTACCCGGGTAGGGTGACGTGGGGGACAAGTTCATGGGCGAGTATCTCCGCGCGGCGGCGCTCTCTTCCTGCTGCAGAAACTGCTGCGAGTGTCGTTGCTGATGGGTTGGCCGCTGGGCGTTGTACTTGGGCTTATAGGGGTCTACGTCTTCCATTGCGATGTCGCCGTCGCCGTCGTTGAAGTCGGGCCCACGGCTGGTGGGTGCAGCCGGCGACTGGAGGGGCATTGAGTTCTGGCGCGAGGGGCCGCTGGGAGAGGCGTATGGGTCCTGCTTATTCTGCGAGGGCACACTGGCGTCGCGCTGGGCGTGCTGAGGGGAAGGCATGCCGTGTGGAGCGTACCGCGCCTGGCGGGTCGCACCTGGCGCTTCCGAGTAGGCTGTCCACGGCTGGTCCATGGCGGGGCGAGGAGTAAGCGTGTGCGCGGGCACCACGCAGGATCGGGGAAGGGGGGGAGGGGGAGCGAACAGGTCGCAAAGGCCAGCTATCTCAGCTGTGACGCACTCAATGCGCGCGGTGCATGCCGAACCCGAGTTGCGCGCCCGTCAAGATAGCGACCACCGTTCGCGGGGTTGTGCGGCGCTCGCACTGCAGTCGGAGCGGCCGAGTGCAGGGCGTGTGGGCGTGTTGAGTGCGGGCTGGGGGCGGCGGTAGGACTCGAGGCGGCGTGCTGGCGATGGGGGCACGTCTGCTCTGCGGGGGTCTTGTTGACGTGCGAGCCCACGAGGCCTGTGGTCGGCGGCTGCTTCACACAGCGGCAGCAGCAGGGAGCGGGGCGGGCGGGCGACTGCGGCGATTGAGGGCGCAGAGGGCGAAGGGGTCGCAGGAGGAGGGAAAGAATAGTAGCTGAGCTCAGCGCTGGAGGTTGGAATTCAAAGCCATCGTGAACATTGGGCTGCTCCTGCCTTGGTTCCGCCCAATCGGGCCTAGCCCCGACAGCCGTCCATGGATTGCACTACAGAGCCCAGCACGCCCATGCCACAGCCGCACCACCTACTGGCGGCCTGCTACGCTGTGCGGCCTGTGAGGGCCTTCGCCGCTGTCGATGCATTCACTCCGTTACACGTATGCGCTGAATGCTGCAAGTCGCACGCAGCCACTGCTGCCCATCCGCCGGTCAGCCAGTAGCAGCGGCTAGTCGGGTCGCTTCCACGCTGGGTTCTACCAGGCCGTATCGCCATGGGGAAGAGCAGCCCACCATTCAGTGGAGACGTACGCCCTCATCTCACCCCGAAATTGCACGTTGCTTACGTGGCCGCCATGTGTTCCCATGCGAAGCCTGATGCAGCTGTGCGATGAAACAAGCCCGTTGAATCATGAAAAGACATGAGCATCTGCTCGATGGAATGAAATTTGGGGCCGGTCACTAGGCGCCGACACCGAAACATCTCTACCTAGGTACCTTGGTAGGGTCCGCCTGTCACTAACGTAATCCCCCTGCCCATGCAATACACTTGCTCCATGCCACCTCTCTTCACAACAACTTTCGTGGCATGAATGATAAACCTTTAAAGCATTTTCTTTCAACAGAGAAACGCTAGAATTGAATATACCCGTGCTAATCACAACGCTCTATCGCTGCAACTGCCTATTTATGCACAACCACCATTCTACAAACAAGACATGATCTAATTCCTCTCCTCAAACCCACCAAGCACATCAGCACTATCCCACTTGGTAGGCTGCTCAAAAATAGACCTCACCATCTCCCCCCCACGACTCGCAAGAATCGAAAGCAGCGTATCGCTCAACTAGAATCCACACATTAGCAAGGCCATCCTTCACATCAAACAAACTAAACAAACAAACAAACAAACAAGGAAAAAGTATAAAACTTACCCCATGCGTAGTCTCACAGCACCCTTGCAACCAAACACCCGCATCATCCGCGACCCTCTTCTCTGCAAACCGAATCTTATAATCCCTCTGCACCGTCCACTTTGCATCTGCCAAATCACCACCGGGCATAAGATGTCTCGCATCCTTGAGCAGCGTCTCGTGCAAATCCCTAAAGTAGCCTGTAGCAACAAACACGGCATCAACGTCCATGACATCCCTTTGCTCCCGGCCACCAGGCACATCGCTAAAATACAGAGGCGACTGGTCTTGGATGGTCAAGCGGATGCCGTTTTTGATGACGGGGGAGTCGGCAACGTCAATGACGCGGCGGTAGGGCATGATGCGGTGGGGCCATTGGGTTGCTTCGGCTTCAGGGGACGAGCCATATCGGATACGCTGCATGTAGAGCGTTTCGTAGATGTGTTCGAGGAGACCAAGACGAACGACACCGTAGTTAGTACCTTTGTCTTCGAGGAGGGTGGTGCTGCGGAGTTTGGGGTCGCGGTTGAAGGTTGAATCTACACGCGAGGGGTTGAAGATCTCGTTGACGCTGTAGGAAGGTTAGCTTTGTTGCTGATGGTGTCGACGCACAAGAGCCTTACAAAGGTGAATCATCACTTGGTCGTAGTGAGCCTCCCTTGATCAACATGCGAGTCTGTGAGTTGGGGTAGTTGGCATGAAGAAAGTCAAAGATCTCCGCTGCACTCTGACCATTGCCGACAACAGCAACCTTGTAGGGCGCTTGGTAATCCGGCAGTATTTGCTTCGACATGTACGAAAACTTGGATGAATGAATAACTTTGGGGTGGTTCGAGGGGAATGGCTTGGGAATGTTGGGTCGTCCACCAGATGCAATGACCACGTGCTTGGTTCTCCGTGATTCTGTTCGGCCGGTTCGGTTGTTGCGTGAGACAACTGTGAAAGTAGCAATCTCGCCGTTGGCGGACTTCTCAGGCATAACCTGAACCACTTCCTGATCATAAGATACAACATCCTTGAACCAGCTTGCGCACCACTTCATGTAGTCTTCATACTCGACACGTGCGGGCAGGAAAGTGTTCAAGTTGGCAAACTCGACTAATCGGTCCTTTTGGTGCAGGTAGTTGAGGAACGTGAACTCACTGCGGGGGTTCCGCATGGTTGCCATGTCCTTCATGAATGTGATTTGCATCTTTGCGCCTGGAAGAAGCATGCCAGCGTGCCATGCAAACTGCGACTGCTTCTCCAGAAATGCAACTTTGGGTGGTCTGGTCTGGAGTCCGGGTACGTCCAGCAGTGATGGATCAGTTCCGTCCAAGGCATCGTGAAGAGCCACACCAATGGCCAGTGACGCTGGACCGAAGCCGACACATATCAGGTCGTGGAGTTCTTCCTCTGGAGTGTAGCGGAGATGGGACCGATTCTCCACAGAGGGCAAGTGGTTCTCGTTGATGTTTTCCGTGAGAAACCCATCAAAAGCCCTCTGGACTGCTGGAGCTGGGTTTTCTGAAGAAGTGGATGTTAATTCCGCATGAGGACTCATTTTGGAAGCTGGTGAAATGTGAAATTGCAAAATCGCTCGACTGTTCTATGTTTGCTATTAGTATGATTTTCGTATATATGGTAGGGTTGCGTTTGCTAGTCCCACATACTGTCAACACAGAAACTGGTCCAATCACACCCTGCTGATTATACAGAGCGCACCCTTTTGCGTCGCGTGTGATTGAGCGTTGAGGTGTGGCTTGTAACTAGGCCGTCTCTATGATCATACAGCATCAGTAACTATTTACGTTTGACAATGACGTATACACTTGATGCGGAATGCAAGGTATACCAGCTGCACAACACCACTTACCGCTGTGAGGGTTCTGGGAATAGGGGATGGAAAGGTGGTTTGCGACGACTGACGGTTGTTGCAGCCCATTCTCCAAGTTATGGGGAATGTCGTCGGCATCCACTATTTCTGCCATTGGATAGCGTAGGCTCGATCTCCGTTGTTGCGTTAGACCAACCCATGTCGACGAAGGGGTCTGCGACGCTCGTCAGAGGATCGTTCGATGTCCGCTCGCAACTAGACCTATACGGTACGGTCCAAGATGGAGCCTGTGTGTCTGGTTTGCTGGCGATGGTGCATGGGCATGACGACCGCCATGGATCAACATCTTATCTGATTGATTAAATTTTCACACACTGGTCCAAGTCCGCCAAAAAGCGGCTCAGTCCGCGCTTGGATTGGGTCATGACGCAAGCAAATTTTCTGGCTCGCCCCGCTGCGCTTACCCCAATAAATCCCAGTACCTGCGAAAGCAACCGCGAGGGCGTGAGACGGCGGGTGGATGGCACCTTGGCGGCCTGGGGCACAAGCTCGGAGCGATGTCGGGCTAAGATGGATCGGATCAGAAAAATCTGATAATTTTCATCAGATAACACATCGGCCCTACTAGTTCACGGGCACTGCTCAACACCACACCTTCGCGCATGATGCAGGGCTCGGTGGTGCTACTACGCTCGGTTAGCACGCCGCAACCGCTGATCAATTACCCATACGCCCTCCTAGCCGACATCGTGCAGTGGATGACGAACGAGGCGCTTTGCTACACACAAGCCACTCCATGTCACATTCGCTGTAGACTGGCTGCATCCGACGCCATGTTGCGGTCGGAATCCGCGTGTAGATTGGTCATTGCTGTCAAGACACGCAGCTTCGTTTAGAGCTTTGTACCATAGCCGAGCCGAAGACGTAATATGTTCAGCATCGGCTCGGATCCACGAACAACGTTGTGCACAAGTACTGGGATTGAGATTGTTCGGGTCCTCAATACGTATGTCATACGCGCCCCCATCATGCAGGGACGGCGCTTGAGGTTGATTGTGGATCGAACTGGTCATTACGGCATCAAGGCGGGAAGTTGGGTCTGTAAAAAGGTCTCCCGGCGATCACAGAAGCCCTTGCTTGACCTCGATGAGGAGCAGTACAGTACGCGTATAACTGGTTGAAGATGTTGCTTTTTACGATGCTGGGATATTAAAGAGAACTGCGCTACGCTTGATGCTGGATACAGGAATAAACACGGCAGAAGATCGTGCCAACCGTATGTAGGCGAGGAAATGGTATAGTACAAATGATGTTCAGAAACGTCGACCAAGTATGCAGGCGTCTGAAAGCGAAAAGTGGTGGTAACAAGGAGGCGCGCGGTAACAAAGCAACTTGTTCGGTCAGTCAAGCTCCTGTGCAGCCACCATGGCAGCATATATGCCACCCATCTTCACAAGATCCTCATGTCGGCCCTGCTCAAATATGCGTCCCGTGTCAAACACAAAGATGCGATCTGCATGCTGAACGCTTGCTAACCGGTGGGCGATAACAATCGTCGTTCGACCCTTGGACGCAGCCGCAATGGTACGACGTAACGCCTGCTCGGTATTTGCGTCTAGTTGAGAAGATGCTTCATCGAGGAGCAAGATTTCTGGATCTCGTATGAGGGCCCTCGCAATGGCAAGGCGTTGACGCTGACCGCCAGAGAGCTTCGATCCATGCGCGCCGACTTGCGTGTTGTATCCCTCAGGAAGACTCATTATGAAGTCGTGGAGTTCACACTCCTTTGCGACCCGTATTATATCTTTTTCGCTTATATTCACGCCTGGCCGTCCACCTAGGCCAATGTTGAATTTGATCGATCCCGGGAATAGATCCGGCTCTTGTTCTACAAGGGCCAGACGAGCGCGATGGCTTCGCACAGATTCCTTCCGTATATCTTGTCCGTCGAGATAGACCTGTCCGGCGGTAGGGTCGAAGAACCTTTCAATCAAGTGGATGGTACTCGATTTGCCAGCACCCGAACGTCCGACAAACGCAACATATTCGCCAGATCGGATCAAGAAAGACACATTGTTCAAAGCAGGGACTGTCGGTCTGCTTTCGTAGTACAAACTCACACCACGGAATTCAAGCTCCCCTGTGATGGCAAATGTACCATATGAGTTGGATGGGCCCGCTAGTAACGCCTGTCCATCAGCTGTGGTCCCGTTGGAAGGTGTGACGGTCTCGGTCATAATGCTTGGTTTCTCATCGTGTAGAGAAAAGACGCTCTGTGCAGCGGCCTTCGCTCGCGTTATCTCTGGTGCAAGACTGAACAATTGCCCGGCCGTTTGGGCCGAGAATAGCAGAGCCGGTAGTACAATGAAGAAATCTTTTTGACTGTAATTCCCGTTGCGGACCTGCTTTGAACCCCACCAGTATGCCAATGAGTAGACAAAATATGTCACACTGAGTGAAAATGCGAGTAGGATATTGCCAAGCACACTGAACCTGAGATGCTCTTCGTAGGGTTTGCGGATTGCTTCGCGATATTGCTCGAGAACATGGGACTCCAAGCTAAACGCAGCGACAATCTGCATCGACGAAATTGCCTCCGATGCCAATGCTGCGGCGTCGTTGTATGCCGTCTGGTGGTGCTCCTCTGCGAGGGCTAAAATGCGCAATCGAAGGAACCCGGCGATGAGCATAACGGGTACAGCAGCAAGCAAAACAACCGCAATTTTCCAGGCCACTATATGAGCCAAGACAATGCCTCCAATCACAGAAGTTGCCACGGAGAATACTGTGCCTAAGATAACTCCAGACAGACCACTGATGCTACCACTGTCGGCGTTGAGACGAGACATGAGTGCATGGTGAGAATGCCCGGGTTTCGAGAACCAGGCGATGTCTTGCTGCAGGATGGTTCTAAACGAGACGTCCCGGACTCGCAGTGTCAGATTCTCAGACACAATACCGAACGCTGTCTTCCCACAGGAGTGAGATACTAGAGCAATAATGGCAAGAACAAAGAACAATAAGCAGTAGAGAGCAATCCTTGACGTCAGTTCATCAGATCGCGACGTATCGTTCAGGAGTTGAACAAGATTGCCAAATATGAGCGCTTCTCCGATGATAATGCCGCCGCTGAAGATGGAGGAAATGAGCCCAACGACAATGGCTGGAGCTTCGTTGCGACTGAGCGCTATCGATCTGCCGATCAGTTCGACAGCAGTCTTGTTGAGTTGATCCTCTACGGAAGAAATGTCTCTTGAGGTTGAGTCAGTTGTCTGATCCCGCATATGCCCGTCCTCCTTGAGTATCGATCGTGCGCTAGATCGAATGGAGGAAGTAGCGGATGACCGGTGACGTTTGTCGAATTGCTGAGCTCTGATCAACTCTGCATATATGCCGTCTGCCTTGATCAGTGATTCATGCTGGCCATCCTCTTCTACCACACCATCTTTCATCACGATGATGCGATCAGCATCTCGGACGGTAGCGAGGCGGTGCGCAATGATGATCGTTGTACGACCGGTAGCTGCCGAAGAGCGCCTCAGATTCTCCAACACAATGGCTTCGCTTGTTCCTACCAAGCAGTTAGTACATGATCCTACGTTGTCTTTGAAGGTAAGGAGGACGATGCAAGTACTTCTGGGTAATTGACTGAAATTGCACTTACCATCCATCGCACTTGTAAATTCGTCAAGCAAGAGAAGCGATGGAGCGCCCACCAAAGCGCGAGCCAATGTGATTCGCTGCTTCTGTCCCCCAGATAGTTGGGATTGAGGCCCTGAACCGATCTTTGTATATATGCCATCTGGAAGACGATCTATGAAGTCACAAAATGCCTCGTTGGCTGCTGCTGTACATCTCTCAACAGCCTCTTCCTCGGACAATTGCTCGTGCTCCGGAAGTCCTAAAGTGCAGTAGAAATTAGTTTCCGAGCATCAGGCAGTCGTGCAACGTCGATATGACTTACCATGCATAATGTTTTCGAGAATTGTACCGCTGAACAGCACAGGATTTTGTGTAACAAGCGCAATGTGCGAGCGCAAACTGTGAACATTGAACGCCTTCAGATCAATGTTCCCGAGGGAAACACTCCCATACGTGGGATCGTAGAATCTCAGAAGTAGCGACGTTATTGTGCTCTTGCCTGATCCGGATGGTCCAACGAGTCCGGTAACCTTACCAGGGGTGATGCGAAGATTTACGCCGTCCAATATACGGACGGTTGGTCGAGCTGGATAGACGAACGAGACTGCCGAGAGTACCAGATCATTTTCAAAATGAGACTTGAGGACCGGTCGTCCCTTTGTGGAGTAGACATCGATGTCAGCAGGAGGATGATCTAAGACTGCCGAAACGGCGGCACCGGCGGCTGCAGCCATAGCGAACGTTTGTATGAAGGGCCCAAATGACCCGACAACAAACGATGCGTCAAGAATCAGGAAAACAACAGCGTAAATGGTGCCAGCCTCCGCGCTTCCGTCTCGCAACCGATCGCCGTACCAGAAAGCCATTGCGTTCGTTGCGTAAGCCACAAAATAGACAGAGCCGAGCATGAGAGCTCCAGCAATGCTTTTGCGAATTCCGACTCGCAACGCAGATCTGAGGTAGCCAACATGCTCTTCACTAAGTCGCTCAAACAGTCCAAATGCCTGTACAATCTGTACAGCCCTAATTGCACTCTCTGCAACAGAAGCCGCCTTCTCCGTGTATGCAGTAGCTTGCTTCGTGAGTCTAGACACTGACCTGGTGCCAAAGTAAACTATCGAAGCCATAGAAGGTATGACAGTGACAAACCTGTCAAGGTTAGCCACGTGTGTCTATGCATTCCACTTCGGACGAAAAATAACTCACATAACACCGGTGAGTTTAGGATTAAGCATAAAACCAACTGTGAACGCGGAGATAAAGTAGCTTATTGATGCGATGAACAAACCGACTTTCTCAGAGGTCCCCAGTTGAATCGTCTGTGTCTTTTCGGTGAGAATACCGGTCATATCAGGAGATGCAGTATCTGCCGGCAACGTCAGTGATTGGGAAGCCTCGATTAGATGCACAATCATACTGACCGAAATACGTCATGTCCATGCCAAGGGCGCGGTGAAGGAGCCTCTCACGAGTTTTGCGACTGACCCGCTCCCCAATCACAGCCCAGCACACAGCCCATCCCCACGTGACAGCGAAGTAGCCAACTGCTACTATCATCAGACGGTACAGCAATTGCTTCAGTTCGTCTTGAGGGGGCGGAAATGAGTTGATGATCTTGCCAAGAATCACGCCGATAAGTGCTAGAAGAGTGGTCCAGTCAGCAAAATCCTGGGTGTCCAGCGCGAGTGGTTCGTGGGCCTCGAATGAAATGTTTGTAGTTGCAGTGCTCTCCATTTGCCTTCCAAACAGCAGGATCACGTACGGAGAGGGACACCTGCAGAGATTGCAAGAATGATGCCCAGTGCCAGGAGCCCTTTCGATCCAGCATCGTCCAAACAGTTGAACAAGGCAAAATAAGAAGTCTTGAAAGGATTGAGACCTAGGATTTGCCTGATGAATTGCTGTCGAAATTCGGTCACGCCCTGGAAAGCCTGGGGCTGAACGGTAGCCAAAGACGGCTCAATCTGTCTCTCCCATTGCGTACTGTGCCGGACAGAACGCTCCTCGTCAATATCGTTGTCTGAATTCAGGAGTGGTTGGCTCTCGGAGCTGTCATCGTCGGAATAGTCTGGGCTAGTGGCGTGTGCCACACCAGGAGTAGATGAGGCGTGCATTGTCGTTAACTGCACGACTGGGGGTTGGCCGCAAAAGAAAACAAGTCACAGCGGCCACTCGCTGCGATGACGGAAAAAGCCATGGAGATGATGTTGATGGATTCTGGGTCGCGTTGAGACGTAATGACAGGATCTCGTCGACCATGGTGGTTAGCGGCCTTGGCGCTCCTTTTCGGTTCGTGGTAGCGTCCGCGGACGTCTGAGTGGTGGTTGGAGAGCTGTGCATTGCACCTCCTGTTCGACTGTGCTCCCGTTGCAGTATCTTTCTCTGCTGGTTAGGACGGCTTCCAGTATGCTGCGGCTCTCGAGGTGTGCGCCGTGTGCGCCGTGTGCACATGTGTACCACTCAAGCACCTAATGCACGCATAATGCTGCCAGCACGACTAGCGTCAACAGGCACATGCTGGAAACCTTGGAAGCTGCCGACGGCTAGTAATCAGATGATCGGGCCCGAGTTATCTGATGGAACTTGGGGCGACTCACGACTCGGTGGGGGCCCCGTATTGAGCTGGCTCTTCAACACTTTGCCCTCCGCCGGCCCCTGCCCTGTGACCTGCGGCACGAGGTCCGAAATCGCTGCTGGATGCCACGCTCCGACCGACGCGCGACCGTGTGTCTGCGCTTGACACACAGAATCCGCACGCCGCGTGGGGCGTCCTAGGCAATGCGTCGAAGAGAGGGAAACGCGTGGGTATCGCGGGCTGGTCGTCATTGGGGGCCTCGCCCGTCGACGCCATTGCACCTGCCGCTTCGCGCGACGACTCCCCAGCTAGCCGTGGGCTCGGTGGAGCCGTCGCTCTGCTGTCTCGATCCGGTATTGTCCTCTCTGAAAGCTTTTTTTCGCGTGTCTCGCGCTCGCATTACGCGTCTGCCGCACTGTCACCACCTCCTGTCAGATTTCGTCGGCTGCCGTGATGCATGACCCGTCTATATGTTGTTGACGACCAGAATGCACGACGCCACCACCGTCGACGACACGCTTACCACAACGCTCAGGGCAACAACCAGCATCTCTTCTACATGAGCGGTTCGCAGCAGCCATCAATCAACACGTTCTTGTCGTCACTCTGACCATTCTTCCCCCGGAAAGCCGTCCAATGAAAGTTCATCGTGCTATGGGACAAGCTTCCAGCGCGTACTCCAGGAGCAGTTGCGGCGTAACCTAGTGCATAAAGCGCCCCAAGGTAATAGAGCCCGTTCTCACGTGTAAGCCAGCCTTGCATACTTTGGAGAAGGTGCTCAGGTCTGTCGACCAATCAGTGCGCTGCAGTTTCTCATCACTCAGATGTGCCTGAGGACGACATTAATTTGCAATTCTCCAAGTACAGCTGTCCAGAGCGCAAACTTATCGTGTGCACTTCGTTTTGACTGTTCGGACGTGCTGTTGCGCAGTGAAGCCATCGAGCATCTTGAGCATTACTACTACATCCAGATACAGACCTTCCTAATTTGGGCCCATCAAAATGGTCTACCGCAACGACACATCCAGCAAGCTTTCCATACTGAATCAACAACCTTCTATTCTCGAGGGTCCACAGCTTCTCCACGACCTGGTACGATTATCCTCTGACACACCCGCCATCGACTTCCTGGAAAATGGAACAAAGAGGCGGAAATTCAGCTATAAGACTCTGCATACCTTGAGCAATGCCCTAGCTAGCAGAATAACCCAGATATCGGCGAAGCTCGAAAGTGCATCTGCCGTCATCCCGGTTCTTATACCACAGTGTCCAGAACTATACGTCGTTCTGCTAGCGGTTCTGAAATGTGGCAAGGCATTCTGCCCACTGCTCCTCGACACGCCAGCCGAACGACTGAACTTCATGCTGCAAGACATATCTGCCGATTTCCTGATCACATTATCGCCTTACCAAGAAACGTTACGAATTAAAACAGATCTATACACCATCTTCGCTGATCGCGAACTGTCTGAAGAGATCCAGACTGAGTCAACCTTGCCTCAAGCTAGCACGCACGATCTAGCCTACGTCCTATATACGAGCGGGTCCACTGGTCTTCCCAAGGCTGTAAAAGTCTCGCACCGAGCCGTCACTCAGAGCTTACTAGCCCACGACCGGCATATGCCACATTTTGCACGGTTTCTGCAATTCGCTGCGCCTACTTTCGATGTGTCGATATTTGAAATCTTCTTTCCGTGGTTCCGTGGACGAACGCTGGTTGGTTGTAGTCGCGTGCAATTGCTGGACAATCTGCCCATGTTGATCAATGATCTTGAGGTTGACGCAGCCGAACTCACACCAACAGTGGTGAGTAGTCTTCTGCATGGAAGGACTAGTGTTCCTGGACTGAAGTTGCTACTCACAATCGGCGAGATGCTCACTCAGCATGTCGTGGAAGAATTCGGTGGCGACGACCTCAGGGAGAGCATATTGTGGGCAATGTACGGTCCTACGGAAGCGGCGATTCACTGTACGCTACAGCCACGGTTATCATCTCAATCAACAACTGCCACCATTGGGTTCCCTCTCGATACAGTGTCCACCTACATAGTCGCACCATTCGAGGATCACAGTTCTACTGATGTCCGCATACTGCCTATGGGAGAAGTAGGAGAACTGGTGATTGGTGGGCCCCAGGTTGCTAATGGATATCTCAATCGCGCCGAATTGACTGCCTCGGTATTCGTGGATCACCCAACATATGGTCGAATGTATCGTACAGGGGATCGAGCAAGGCTACGCAGTGACGGCTGTCTAGAATGCTTGGGTCGAGTTACCGTGGGACAAGTGAAGTTACGTGGCCAAAGAGTGGAGCTTGGAGAGATCGAACAAGTTATCATGAGGATCGATGGGTGTCGCACAGCTACCGCACTGATTATTGACGACCGACTTGTTGCGTTTTGTGCAGTCAGTTCAGACACGGTTTCACGATCAGACGTACTCGATCACTGTAAAGATTGGCTACCAAGCTTCATGATGCCATCGGATATTTGCTTGCTGGAGAGTGTACCACAGCTACCGTCAGGAAAGATCGACCGTACTTCACTGAAATCCCAATATCGACCTGCACTTTTCGCAGATGAGACGCACAAATCGGCTTTAGAAGACTCAATAGGACGTACGATCATTCGACTGCTGCAAGATTACACGAAAGAAGATGTTGCATTGCTTGCACCCCTTGCTGCCTTGGGACTTGACTCACTCCAGTCCATCCGGCTAGCATCTACACTACGGCGAGAAGGCTTTGCCTTGAGCGCAATAGATGTCCTGTCATCTACCACTGTTGCTGAGTTGATCGCTAACTGCAGAGTTCGCGTACACAGGAAGAGCGAAACTCAGGATAATGGAGGCCCTTCCACGAATGGAATTGACAGAGCGCAAACAATGCAGAGCCTTAACGGTCCGTGCACACCGAAAGATGCAGGGCTACCGAATGGTGTGCTTGCAGTGAATGGTGCACTGACCTCAAACGGTATACGCGCCACAGATCCCGCCTGTACCTCAAATGGCATGCATCCAACGATCGGTGTTGCTAGGTCAAAAGCCGACAACTCAATGAATGGCAATCATAGAGCCGACGATACTGACAACGACAACCATGGCAAGACAACTACATCCCTGCCTCATCACTTGTATAGCAAGATCACGCAAACACTCCCCTGTACTTCGTTACAGGAAGCAATGCTGGCAGAGACCTTCGTTCGTCCCAATGCCTACTGGAATTGGGTTGAGGTCGAAATTTCCTCCTCGTGCACATACGCAGAGATTTGCGATAGTCTACGACTGATTTGCCAAAACAACGAAATTCTGCGTACCGGCTTTGCGCCAGCCACTTCTCGAACCGGGACCTATACGCAGCTAGTGTGGGAGCAGCTCTCCCATTCTCAAATTCAACAAGTCTCAGAGTTTTCCCACAATCACGTACTCTCAACAGAGGAAGCTTTGCTCTATCCATTAAGAATGGATGTCAGAATGGACCTGGAGAGCCCGCGAATACTGTTCAAGTTGCATCATGCCATCTACGACGGATGGTCTTTCGACCTTCTTTTGCAAGATCTACACAGATGTCTTGGCAATAAGAATCTCGCGCCGCGACCACAGTTCCGGGACGTTACTCGTTATCTCTTGCATGGTATATCAAAAGAAGAGTGTATCCAAGCCAAGGAGTACTGGACTGGTGTTCTCCATGACTTTGTACCTACTACTCTTCCGAATTACCACGGGAAAATTGTATACAAACAGGGCCTTCGTCGTCTTTACCATCGATCTCAGGTCAAAACTAGCATTTTGATCAAACGAGCTCACGAGCTTGGTGTCAGCCCTCAAGTGTACTTTCAGGCCGCTACTGCTTTGATCCTGACACGGTACACTGGTTCAAATGATGTTACTTTTGGGAATGTTGCTTCAGGAAGAGCTATTCCTGTCACAGGAGTAGAAGACATCATCGGACCATGCATAGCCTCGCTTCCATGCAGAATAAATCTTGAAGGCGCCCTTCAAGTTCGAGATCTTCTACGAATGATCCAGCGATCAAATCGGAAGAGCCTACAATATAGTACATTTCCATTGCGCGACATTGGAAAAGCTGCTGGGTTGGAGCCTGGCACCCGTCTTTTCGACGTTCTTTTCGTTTGGCAGCAGCCTCTCACCTACGGTAGCGATGATGCGCTCACTGCCAAAGTCATCGACAGTGCTGATGACTCAGAGATGAAGCTGACGCTCGAGTTCGAGCCACGTCAAGACTTTGTTTCTTTTCGTGCTACCTACGATGCTTCCACGATTCCGGAGCAACAAATCAAGTACTTGTCTCGTCAAATTGATGAAGCAGTGACACTGTTTCTGAAGGATACTACCTGTATGGTTTCCGAGATCGACCGCTGCTTCACTGCGTCCTCACTCTCGATCGCGAACTCAAACCCTGTTTACAAGCCTCCCCAACACGGTCCATCACATGCAATTGAAGAATGGGCATCCAGAGATCCAAAAAGAGAGGCGGTCTGTTTCGGACATATTATGGATGGTGCTATGCATGTCCAAGAATCAATAACATACGCCACTCTGAACACACGCGCAAACCAACTTGCTCACAGCCTTTCCACGTATATCACTCAGGAGGACCAGCTGATAGGAATCATTCTAGATAAGTCTATCAACCTTTATGTTTCGATTTTGGCTGTACTCAAACTCGGATGTGGCTATCTGCCGCTTGTGCCCGAAACCCCCACTGATCGAATTCACACAATCTTGCACGATGCCCAGATTAAGCTATGCATCAGCTGGTCTGCTAGCAAGGCGACTCTACCTCGCAATGGACCTCTAAAAGTCGTCGACATTGACCTCATCGACCTGGATCGCTGGCCTGATAAAAATCTTGACGCCACCTACCAAGGTGATCACCTCGCTTACGCTATCTTCACAAGTGGCAGTACTGGCGCACCAAAAGGGGTACTCGTAACACAAGATAATCTGATGAGCAACCTCCAGTATCTTGCAGGCGTGTATCCATACTCGACGGGCGCAAGGATGCTGCAAGCCTGCTCTCAAGCCTTCGATGTGTCGGTCTTCGAAATCTTCTTCTCCTGGTATGTAGGGATGTGCTTATGCACGGCCAGTAAAGATGATCTGTTTCATGATCTCGAGGCTTCCATTCGTCGCCTTCAGATCACACACTTAAGTCTCACGCCGACCGTTGCAGCTCTGGTGAGTCCCAAGAACGTACCAAGAGTCGAGTTTCTTGTGACTGCTGGGGAGGCATTGACGGAACATGTCCGTAGACAATGGGCTGGTCGCGGCCTATATCAAGGTAAGGGAGTAAGTAAAATCTCATGCATCGACTGACGGGGTAAAAGGTTATGGCCCATCTGAGACAACCAATATTTGCACAGTTCGACCCTCGGTTACCATGGATGATCTGATTAATAATATTGGATCGCCCTTCGACAATACTTCTGCATTTGTACTGGATCCGGCTGGCGATTCCATCTTGCCTCGCGGTGCCGTAGGGGAATTGTGCTTTGGTGGTACTCAGGTCTTCCGCGGTTATCTAAACAAGCCTGAGCTTAACGCCATAAAGCTCATAGATCACCCTTTGTACGGAAGGATCTACCGATCTGGTGACGTGGGTATCATGTTACCCGACAACGCTATATTGTCCGTTGGCCGCTCGGATGATCAAGTCAAAATTCGGGGCCAAAGGGTCGAACTCGGGGAAATATCGTCGGCTGTTCTTAACGACCCACAAGTTCGCGATTGCGTGACTCTGTTGTTGCCGTGCCGCAATAGCTTCGCGTCGCGCAGTGATGGGACAACCTTGGTAACGTTCTGGGTACCGATTGAGAGCAGCAGCAAAGCCTACTGTGTGTTGGAGACACCCGAACGACGGAGTACCATTTCTCGCTTGTTCGAATTGCTGTCTTCCAAGTTGCCATCGTACATGGTCCCTTTGCAACTAATTCCCATCTCGCAGCTCCCTATGACTGCCCAAGCCAAGATCGACAAACGAGTTCTCCTCAGCACGTTCCATGGCCTGACAGATGAACAACTGGCGATTACTACCGCATACCAAGAGACAAGCTGCCTTGATCTGGAATTATCGGAGTGGGAACAATCCGTCGCCTCTATCCTGGGTACGGCGCTCGGACTACCAATACACGAGATGCAGAAAGGAACGTCCTTCTTCAGTCTTGGTCTCGACTCTGTGTCTGCTATCCGTTTCTGTAACGACCTAAGGCGTGAAGCACTAGGCGACTTCCCGATAAGTACAGTACTCAGCAACCCAAGCATAGCCCGACTATCAAAGATAAGAGACATGCATATCTCTCAAGGAGCGCTGACCAAGAAGCTCATGATAGACTTGACTCATGTATTTACACCAGACCAGACTTCTACAATCATCTCGGATTTTGAGACACGAGGAATGCGTGTCGCAAGGATCCTGCCGTGCACGCCTCTCCAAGAGGCCATGCTTTCAAGCACGAGCTCGGCTCCTGGTCCAGCATACTGCAACGTAATGACCTTCGAAGTCACTGGACAATTGGAACGACTGAAAGAAAGTTGGACGTCGATGGTTCATCGACACGAGATCCTTCGTACAGCTTTTGTTCCCACGAATCATCCCTTGCATGCCTTTGCACAGGTAGTACTGGAGCATCCGAATTTCACGTGGCATTCGGTACCTCCACAGAGCAGCATGAGGTCTCACATAGCTGATGCTACATCAAGCCTCCTCAGCGAAAATAAGCCACCTCTTTATCTCGCTCTAAGGCATGAAGGGACGTCCACAAAGCTATTGTTCGGTTGCCATCATGCACTTTATGACGGCAGCGCTATTGCGGTACTACTTCAAGAAATTCAGCTGCTCTACGGTGGTACCCCGCTCCCTCCTCCTATTCCTTACGATACGTACTTGCAGTATATGCTATCGCAAGACCTAGGCGAAGCAGATCAATACTGGAGCACCCTGCTGAGTGGTTTCGAGCCCAGCTTCTTTCCGAACCTGACTGGTAAGAATACTCGATCAGCAGGGGTTTCAGCCAGTGTTATGCATCGTTTACAGATTCCTCTCAGCGAGGCGCGCAAGGCCTGTCAGAGGGCTTCTACGTCTCTACTATCCGTAATCCAAGCAACTTGGGCGAAGCTCTTACACTTTTACACCGGAGAGAGCGATGTTTGCTTTGGCAATGTAGTCAGTGGACGCAATCTTCCAGGTGCTGGCATGGATCGTCTGGTTGCACCGTGCTTCAATACTCTACCAGTACGAATCAACTTCGACTTCCAGCAACCAAATTCGGATTTGATCGAACTGACACGTGCGCTCAATATTGAGATGCTGACGTTCCAGTTAACTCCCCTTCGCCGTATTCAGACTAGAGTACTCCCGGATGGCGGCCGCCTGTTCGACTCTCTGGTTATTCTTCAACAACCTGCCGCAACTTTAGATGCCTCTATCTGGAGGCTCGAGCAAGATTTGGGTGACATGGACTTACCTGTGGTCTGTGAAGTTTTGCAGGACGGAGCGGGAGACTCTTTGAAGCTTGAATTTCACTACAACACATCACTACTTTCGAACACGGATGCTAGCATTATTGCGGAGACTTTCGACCATACGTTCTTATCACTTCTGAGATTGCCTCAAGCACCCGCCAATGATACTATTGGTGGTCCAAATCATCTCCGAGCGGAACAAAACCTGGCGTTCCAAAGCCTCGGATCAGAAGGCCCTTTCTTACATTCTGGATTTGAGCGCATAGCAGCCGCCGACCCCGACCGAGTTGCATTAGACTTCCTTCACCCAGATGGAACGCGAACGACTTGGTCCTTCAAAGCTCTAAACGCCAGAGCAAATGATATCGCTCATACGCTCGTGGAAAACGATGTAATCCCTGAAACCATTGTCCCACTTCATCTTCCGAAGTCTCCTGATTTCTATGCTAGCATACTTGGTGTACTGAAGGCTGGAGCGGCATTTGCCCCCGTACATCCTGATCTTCCGGAAGCACGTAAAAGCCTGATGCTCGACGAGTTGAAGCCACGCCTTATCTTATGCTCGGAGAAGTTCCCCATTCGTCATGAAGGAACGATCGTTATTGACGTAGAGTCTGTTGAGTGCATCTCAAGGGACAATCCAACTATTTCAGACTTGACGACTTCCAGTCTTGCGTACTGCCTGTTCACTAGTGGATCTACGGGCACGCCGAAAGCAGTCAGCATGGAGCACTGTGCTCCAATACAGACGATCGAGAGTTCCAGATCCCTAGTTCCGTGGAGCCCGTCATCTCGACTTCTCCAGTATGCGGCTGTAACTTTCGATATGTGTTACTTTGACTGCTTTCTCGGCTGGACTCTAGGATTTGGTCTCTGCGCTGCAGAGCAAGATGACTTACTGAACGACCTTCCGAAAGTCATCAATACTCTGAACGTTGACCTTCTCGATCTCACGCCATCAGTTGCAGTATCTTTGCGGAGGGCGGAAGTGCCCAGTGTAGAATGGCTTTACTGCATCGGTGAAGCCATGTCATCTGAAGTGATCAGGGAATGGGGTAGTGCATGCGTCAATTCGTATGGGCCTACTGAGGCCGCATTCTGCACAACGATCTTCCTAGGCACAGAGGATACAAGCACTTCTGTCATCGGAAAGCCTTTCCCAAGCACAACTTTTGCCATCTTTCCGGCAAATGGAGACTGCCCACTACCAGTGCTCAGTACCGGCGAGTTGTACATCGGTGGCGCACAACTAGCACGCGGCTACTTGGGCAAACCTGAGCTTACTGACGAACGATTCATTTACGTACGAGGCCAAAGATTCTACAAGAGCGGTGATATCGTTCGAATGCTGAGTGACGGCAATTTCGAGTTCGTCGGCCGCGCAGACGATCAAGTGAAGATCCGGGGCCTTAGGGTGGAGCTTGGCGAGATCAATCACGCTCTTCTGAGCTCTGATCCTGAAATCAAGACGGTGGTCACACAGATCTTGAAGAGAGATGCGGCTGCAAAAGAACAACTTGTCGCATTCATTGTGATGAACAAACCAGTGGCTCAAGAGGAAGAGACGAACGTGAAGCGACAACTCAAAGATGCGGTTGCCCGACAACTACCTTCATACATGGTGCCTCAATTCCTGCTGTTCATCGAAGCGATACCAAGGTCAATGGCCGGTAAGATCGATAAGAAAGCACTCACAACGATCTTCCGCGACCAAAATGATGAAACCCCGCTCACCAGTGACAATACTTCGCGTGGCCCAGCGCATGAGTGGACGCATTTCGAAAATCAAGTTCGCAGTATTATATCCCACCTATCGAAAACTCAGATTGAGGACATCAGCCCGGCAACCACGATCTACCAACTTGGACTTGATAGCATAAGCGCAGTCCAGATAGCAACTGGTCTAAGGAAACTCGGTCACACTGTGACAGCTGTTGATGTCATGAGGCATATGACATGCACAGAGATCGCAGCACATATTAGCCGTAGTGCTGCAAAAGAAGAGATATTAACGCCACATTTCGACTTCGTCACCTTTCATGAAAAGCAGAAAGTGCTGGTATCGCAACTATACGGCCTCGATCCCAGCAACATCGCCGCTTTACGGCCGTGTACCCCGCTCCAGAAGGGTATGGTATCACAGTTCATTGCGAAGGAAGGTTCGGTTTATATGAACTACCTTCGTCTACAGCTGGACCATGGTGTGGATTTAGAGAGGCTAAAGAGTGCTTGGGCTGCGACAATGCATCGACATGAAATGCTGCGAACTGGCTTTGCGCATACGAAAGATGCTCAACACCCGTTCGTTATGATAACATATAGCCCAGCTGCTGTCAGATTGCCATGGGTCGTCGTTGCGAAATTGCATTTTATCGCAGGACCCGAGAAGTGGATACAGGAGAAGCAGCAAGAAGCCTTGGGTACACCCTGCAACCCACCATGGTCTCTCCGGGTCAGCCATCAAAACGGAGAGAACCACCTTGAAATCGCCATTTTCCATGCGCTGTTCGATGCGCAAAGCCTCCAAACAATTCTAAATGATGTTGTCTCGGAATATGATGGACAACTTCTCCGGCCACCTCCTGCTGTGGAACTCGCCATCGAGGGGATCTTGTTCACAGGAAACGAAACTAGAGAAAACAACACAAGCTTCTGGACAGCTTTGGGCAAGAACGCCAGCCCATCTCGTTTCCCCAACCTATCGCCCTTAAGACAAATTCCAATGTCTCCCACGATCTGTACCTCGCAATCAGCAAAAGTTCTCGCCCAACTTGAACAGGGATGTATGAGTGCCAATATCACACTACAAGCAGCTGGTATATCGAGTTGGCTTACGCTGCTTTCTGCGTATACCGGCGAGACCTCAGTCACTTGCGGAGTTGTGCTTTCGGGGCGTACCTTCGATGCGGCCGAGGATGCTGTCTTTCCATGCATCAATACAGTCCCCTTTACAAGCAATACGTCGACAGGCCCCAGAGAAATGCTGCAGACGGTGATGTCAGTGAATTCACAGGTTCAAGAGCATCAGTTTACGCCACTCAGCGAAATTCAGAAATTGGTGGGTTACCCAAGCGAGCCTCTATTCGACACAATCTTCGCTTTCCAAAAATTACCAAGCAGGGAGAACATGAAGAGCCTTTGGAAGCTGGTCGATGAGAGAGCCACTATCGAATACCCAGTTTCCATTGAGATTGAGCCAAAGGATGAGCATCTGGAGTATCGGCTTACGTTTCTACCACACGTGATACCTCAGGAGCAGGCTCTCTTGATACTTGAGCAAATGGATCATTTGATGGAGCGCTTCATCTTCGGAACAGACTTATCTGTGGATGCTGCCAACCCCGATTCCAGCCTCTACTCTATTACACCCGCGAAAGAATCAATTCTACCATCACAAGTATCTTTGCTACACGGACTTGTGGAGCAAATCGCGGTAGAGTTCCCTCATCGTGTCGCTCTTGAATTTGCACACTCAATACATAATGGTCAATGTTCTGTTAGACGCTGGACATATGCGGAACTTGATACTGAGGGGAATCGGATCGCGCATCTCCTTATAGCTCACGGTGTTCAGCCGGGCACACTAGTTGGTGTGTGCTTCGACAAGTGTCCGGAGGCTTCTTTCGCCATGCTTGGCATACTGAAGGCTGGTTGCGCTTTCGTCGCTATCGATCCCAATGCTCCCGCTGCGAGACAGGTCTTTGTCATCAAAGATTCTGAAGCTAGTGCGGTTTTGTCAATGTCAACGCAATCTACCCAGTTCCGAAGCGACGTTGATACACCAGTCTTAAACCTCGATGAGACCGCGACGCATTCGTTTCCGAGCACGAAGCCTGTTCTAGGGAGAAGTATCAGCCCTCAAGACCGTAGCTATTGCTTGTATACCAGCGGTACTACGGGTACACCGAAGGGATGTGAACTGACACATGAGAATGCAGTGCAAGCACTACTATCATTTCAGCGCTTGTTCGCCGATCACTGGGATTCAGATTCCCGCTGGCTGCAATTCGCGTCCTTTCACTTCGATGTCTCCGTCCTCGAGCAGTTCTGGAGTTGGTCGGTCGGCATCTGCGTGGTCTCCGCACCTCGTGATCTCATCTTTGAAGATCTCGCAAACTCGATCAACGCTTTGAACATCACACATATCGATCTTACACCCAGTCTCGCTCAAATACTGCATCCCGATGACGTGCCAAGCCTATGCAAGGGTGTTTTTATCACTGGAGGAGAAAGTTTGAAGCAAGAGATTCTTGATGTATGGGGACCTAAGGCTGTGATCTACAATGGTTATGGGCCGACAGAAGCTACGATTGGGTGTACGATGTACCCTCGTGTACCCGCCAACGGCAAGCCATCGAACATTGGCTGGCAATTCGACAACGTGGGGTCCTTGGTACTGAAGCCTGGTTCAGACGAGCCTGTCCTTCGAGGCGGCATTGGCGAGCTCTGTGTGACGGGCAAGCTTGTGGGGAAGGGCTACCTCAATCGCCCGGATCTTACTGCAGAGAGATTTCCGTACCTCGAACGATTCGGTGAACGAGTTTACCGAACAGGCGATCTAGTGAGAATACTACATGACCGGTCCTTCGAGTTTCTTGGACGTGCAGACGATCAAGTCAAATTACGTGGTCAAAGGCTTGAGGTTGGCGAGATTAACTCGGTAATCAGACAATCGAGTAGCAACATTACAGATGTCGCGACTCTAGTTCTCAAGCATCCGAAGCAGCAGAAAGAACAACTCGTCTCCTTTCTCGTTCTTGGGAAACAAGCGAAACGCCAGCCTGAAGTCTTGTTCAGCAACGCACAGGAATTTTCGGGCGCGAAAGAAGCATGTCACGATAGGCTTCCACCTTATATGGTTCCGACGCACTTCGTGTCGCTCACGAACATGCCGTTGAACATCAACAACAAGGCCGATGCAAAGAAGCTCACACAGCTTTTTGAAACTCTATCAGCCATTGACTTGCAAAAGTTGTCAGATAATGGCACGGAGGGAGATGAATCGTGGTCGGAGACTGATAAGTCAATCCGCCGTGTACTTTCAGAGATACTGGGGGTGAATGAGGAGACTCTCGGTAAAGAGGATAGCTTCTTCGAGCTGGGCATGGATTCTATATCTGTGATTGGCGTCGCACGAGCCATGAAGCATGCCGGTTTCGCGAAGGCAACTGCTTCCATAGTCATGAAGCATTCTACCATCCGTCGGCTGGCTAAGGCTCTAGCAAAGACCACTGATGCTAGTAATGATCGTATGTCGGTACTGGCGGCGCAACAAGCCATTTCTGCCGTCCAGCATCGTCATCGAAGGACTGTTGCTCGAGCTCTATCCGTCGACTCGTCAGCGATCGAGGCAACTGCGCCTTGTACACCTTTACAGCAGGGTATGATTGCACGATACCTCGACAGCGACTCAGGACTGTACTTCAACAGTTTCCAATTCAAACTCAATGACACCATTGATGCCGAGAAGCTGCACCACGCATGGTTGCGGGTGTCTGCGTGGGCACAGATCCTGCGTACTGTGCTCATCAATACAGAGGACGGCTATGTCCAGGCAGTCTTGCGTGAGAAAGCACTCAGCTGGTCTACGCATATAATCACGACAGGTCATTCCACCACCGTAAAATTGGATCTCCTCAGGCAACAATGGTTGTCACTCAATCGTGATGAGCTTAGACAGCCGTTCGAGCTGCATATGCTCACGAGTCCGAACGAGAAACTCCTTGTTGTTCACATCTTCCATGGCCTGTACGACGGAAATAGCATCGAGCTTATATTCAACTCTGTGTGGCAGGCTTACAACGGGATGAGTCTTAGCGATGAGACTCCCTCCTTTCACACTGCTCTGGCTTATGGTCCGCTACAAGCGATTTCCGGCGCCAAAGACTTTTGGCAGCAGCATCTTGAGCAATCTCGGTCCACACCATTTCCTGGAAAATCGGGCGATGGATTGTACGTAACACTTCCCGTCACAGTTACGCGCAAGCTGGAAGGCCTTTCGACCTTCGATTTCATCCGACGAAGGCTGAATGTGACGGCGCAAGCCATCGCACAAGCATGTTGGCTTAGCGTACTCCAGGAATATACTCGAGCGGCAGTGACGACAGGCCTTGTCGTCTCTGGAAGAAGCATCGATCTCGAAGGCGCAGATCGCACCATTGGCCCCTTATTCAACACGATTCCTTACCACCACCGTGTCCAAGGTAGCGAGTCATGGGCATCAATGGTCAAGAGAGTGCACAATTTCAACGTCGCCGCTCATGCTTATCGGCATACGCCATTGCGAGATATCATGAAGTGGTGCAAGAGAAGCGCAGACCAGCCGCTATTTGATACGCTGTTTGTTTACCAAGTCGCCCAAGAAGAGAAAGAGTGGTCGGATAACGACACATGGAAGGTCATTGATGGAGAAGTTGTGGCTGACTATCCGCTTGCTCTTGAGGTCGAGCAGGAATCACAAGATGTTTTGAGACTTACTATAGTCACGCAAGGACATATTTCGGACGAGCAAACCTCGAGCTCGCTTCTGGATCGTTTTGAGGACAATCTGTATCACATTCTTGCGAATCCAGATACCACGGTAGAGCTGCCGATTGATATGGATGAGGAAGTGGGCAGAGATGAGGAAGAAGATGAGACCTTGAAAAATGGTGTTCTTCAGTCGACAGACTTTGAATGGACCTATACGGCTACTAGGCTTCGCGAGGAGATTGCTAGCCTCTCTGGTGTAGACATTTCGGAAGTGAGCGAAATGACTTCTATCTTCGAGCTAGGCCTTGACAGCATCGACGCCATCAAACTTGCATCGAAGCTTAAGAAAAGCAGCATCGTCCTTCCTGTCAGCAGTATCATGCGTGGACTTTCCATCGCACGAATGGTGCAGGGTCTGGCGAAGGCAGACAACCAGGTACAAGACCACTCCTCATCACTTCATCTAGACGAACAGAGAAGCATTCTCAAACGCTACTTACAGCAACGCGACATCGATAATACTGAAGTTGAGGATGTTCTTCCTCCGACACCACTTCAAGAGGCCATGGTGGCTGAAATGATTGCATCCAAGTACGCGAGATATTACAACTTCGACGTACTGAATGTCAACCACGACACGGATATCTCTAAGCTACGGAATGCATGGTCGCAAGTGGTTGAAACTTCGCCAATATTACGCACTGGATTCATTGAAGTGGATGATCCAGTCGTCAACTTCACGTTCGCGCAGATTATTCATCGGCGCCCACATGAATTTTGGTCGCACAAGAAGATCAACAACCCTGATTTTACTCAGGTATTCGAAGACCTACGAAGTGAGGCGTTGGAAACCTCGCTGTCAACGCCGCCATTCCGCATCTTGTTCATCGAGGCTTCTCGTCAATCCTACTTGATCTTGGCAATTGCACATGCCCTCTATGATGGGTGGTCACTTGGTCTGATCCACTCAGACGTTGACCAAGCATATCGCAACCAGCTCGAAGTCCGACCGAGCTACGAACCCACCTTAGCAGAAATTCTATCAACCTCAGAAAACGATGCAGCTGTGTTCTGGCAGGACTATCTTTCCAACGCGAAGACTAGTGCATTCCCCAGGCGCAGTGAAGGCTCAGATCAGCAAGAACTACAGGTATATCGCCACGAACAAGCGAGTACTACTCACCTGGAGGATATCAACGCATTTACGAAGAAAAGCAACGTGTCTCTTCAGACTGTTGGTCAGGTGATCTTTGCGATGGTGCTGGCTTCCTACACAAAGTCACTGGACGTGACGTTTGGGTCTGTGCTGCCAGGTCGAGATGATGAAGAGACAGCCCAGCTTCTGTTCCCGACCATGAACACCGTAGCCATTCGAACGATTCTGCATGGTACAGCTAATGATATGATTCATTATGTGCAAGAGAACTTCACGAGCATCAAAGAGCGGCAGCATTTCCCACTCCGCAAGGCGTTATCGCTCGCTGGTGTTGATGGACGTCTGTTTGAAAGCTTGTTCATATACCAGAAGAACTTGGAAAATGTATCATCTGAAGCTGAGAAGCTATATACAAGTGTTGAGGGTCGCAGCGATGTTGAGTATCCGGTTTGTGTAGAGATGGAAGTTGTTAGCGATCAACTGGTTTGGCGGTGCGCTGTAAAAGAAGAAGTTTTGTCCAACGAGGGAGCGAAGGAAGTGCTGGATCGGCTTGACGCTGTGCTCAGACACATCATACAACATTCAGATGTTCCGGTTATTTCGATCACAGATCGTGGCACATCGGTGTGCGGCCTGCCCGCGTTTGAAGAGAACGATACTCATCCTGTCGACATCAAATCGGACGCCAACGAAGAGGTGTATAGGGTTTCACCAGACACGCAAACGAGTAGGGCAATCAGAGCAGTTTTGGCCAAGGTGTCAAACACACCGGAAGGTGATATAACACCCAACATGACAATCTTCCACATGGGTTTGGACTCTATCAGCGCTATCAAGGTATCTTCATTACTTCGCAAAGAGGGTATCATTCTCAGTGTAGGCGAAATGCTCCGGGCTGGTACAGTAGACAAAATGGCCGATATTGTCGCATCACGAGGAACCGAAACGGTCGAAGATGGCCAAGATTACCGATCGATCATATTAGAAGCCTTGCAACATCTAGATCAGCCGCAAATTTTGGCACATGCCGACATCGACGCGGGCAACGTTTCCGAGGCTTTTCCCGCAACGGCGGGCCAACTCTACATGATCTCCATGTGGCGCAACACCAAAGGCGGAAACTTCTACCCTGAGTTCCAGTACGAGTTGGATAATTATATTCCCCTCGAGACGCTCCAAAGCTCATGGAAAACCCTCATTAAAGCCAATCCAATACTCCGCACAGTATTTGCGCCGACACAGAATGATTGCATACCATACATGCAGATCGTCCTGCGTGAATTGGACACCTTCGTCATCGACATAACCGATCATGACGAAGACGATATTCGGGATATCGTTACTGTTGCCACTTCCGAACAGCCCTGGGCGCATCTTTTCGTGACCAAGAGGCAAGATGGATGGGACGCGAGACTGAGGATCCACCATGCACTATACGATGGTGTGAGTTTGCCTCTTCTGATGCAGCAATACAAGGATATCTGCAATGGCTTTCCAGCACCCTCGCCGACCAACACATTCGCCAAGTTGATTGCAAGCAGCCACACATCATCAGTGCTGGATGACCGTAAAGCCTTTTGGACCAAGTACATGCGTGGTGTTTCTAATCCAAACTTTCCGCAGCCATCCACGACGCCAATAGCGAAGACAGAAGTCTTCAGACCCGCACTGCTCCAAATATCAAACCTCGAAGCAGTGGCACGGAAACACGGAGTATCAACACAAGCACTCTTCCTCGCCAGCTACGCAAAGCTGTACGCCAACATGACCAGCATGGCCAGCAACGCTGATGTCATCATTGGAGTGTACCTCGCAAATCGCTCTCTACCAATCGAGAATATTACTACCGCAGCTATTCCTACCGTTAATCTCCTCCCCCTACGTGTCACATCACCACGCCGCCGCGATATTATTGCGCTCGCTGCTACCATCCAAGGGGATCTACAAAACATCAGCGCACCAGCGAACGCACTGGCAAGCCTCTACGAGATCAACGACTGGACCGGCATCAAGGTTGACACTTTCGTCAATTTTCTCAGCTTGCCTGTGGAGGATGATGATGACGATGAACTGTATCGAAGCAACAGGCATATTGGTCTCAGGCCGAGGAAGCAGTGGCAGGAGCCGATTAGCAGAATCTCGGACGTCGAGATGAGGCACGATACGGCGCAGACTGCGCTGACGAATGAGCGTGTGAATAGAGTATACCTCGTAAGTCTCATGGCGTGTATGGGTCGTGTGATTGCGTCGAAACTAATTTGGGTACAGCATGCGATTGATGTGGAAGCTACAGTTCGCAATGGCGCGCTGGATGTGGGTGTATTTGCGCCCACTGAGATGTTGAGTTTGGAAAATGGAGAGAAATTGGTCGAGGATCTGAAGGGAGAACTAGCTATAGTGTAAACTTTGGGCGTTCTGGAGACGAGGATATAGGAGTGTTGGTGGTTTTCATTTCTACTTATTGGCGTATTGGTGACTTTGAGGCGTTGGTGGACATTTCATTTCTGTCTCTCTTAAGGCGTTTATGGCATTTTATATATGGATTTTATTTAGTAAATAGATATTTTCCACTATCCTACAGCTCTCCACACTCCTGAACCCCCCCACCCAACGCGAAAACCCTATTCCCAAGCAAAAAGCACTGTAAGAACCACATTTCCAACATATCTACATTATAGTCCCTTCCAATCCCAAAACACATATACCGCCATAGATTCGTAATTCACCAACAGATGCGCGGCGTCGCTCACAGCCAGCGCAGCGAGGTAGAGGGGCTTGGTGCGTGGGTCGCGTGGTAGGACTGTGCAGAGGATGTTGACGAGGGCGAGGAGGAAGAAGAGGGATACTAGGATTTAGGAGGAAAGGATTGCTGTCTGGGGACTTTGTGTGGATAGAGTGGTAGTGCTGGTAGGAGTGGGGGAGTTCATGGGATATGAAAAGACCACCAGGTGTTTCATTGCGCAGAACTCGGGATGGTTTCCGATTAAGTACGCTACTTAACCTCGCGCACCATGTGCGTGCGCTCTTTATCTAGATCCGTCATCTATAATACTTATACCGGTCTCATCATGGTACAGTCACATGTGACTTTCGGTATCTCATTGATGGGCTATATTTTCGCCGGACCAATGCGCCGGCTTAGTTCTGAAATCAATCCAGTTGTGCTTACCCAACATTGGCCACTAATCAGGCCGACTCCTGCAACGATAATTTCTGGTTTGGGGATCTTGTGTATATCCTATGGGCAAGAGGAGGAGTGGGATTCAGCGTGTGGGGCTAGTGCCTTGATTTTACTATTTAGTTGTACGCATATGCACGCTTTAGGTATTGAATCCACGGACCGCGAACTCGGGAAATACACTTGCGGAGTAGCGTCCACTTTGCAACACATCAATTTGTCAAGAATTAGCATTCAGGCATTGGCTTGTCAACCTGAAGCAGATGTACTCTTTGACTTGTTCTGACAGCATTGTAAAGGGTTCTGCGCACATGTGTGTGCCAGAGATTTTTAAACAATGATTGTGGAGGAATTTCGTGTGAGTGTAGTTGCGTAAAACTCTGGAGTGTGCTAGTCGTTCATTCTACTAACCCACATAGTTACTTAGGTACATAATGCAGAAAGTATTGGAGGAAAAGCAAGAGGTTGTATAGTAGAAATGGTGCGTTCTGCACAGCGCTGCATCGTGGTGTGCACTACCATGAGCCAATACATTTCCAATAACAAATAGAAGTATCCCATAAAGCAAAGTATGGTACAGCCCCTCACAATTTCTTCCATCTACAGAGCCAGCGTACTAGACACACACATACCCCATCATTTAAAGAGTCCCCTACAAACCTCCCAACTCTTACACTCAGCTCCCACCACTCCACCAACCAACCATCCATCCACCATGCGTCCATCACTCATTTTCCTCCTCAGCGCTCTAACCCTAACATCCCACGCCCAAGACATCAGTCAAAACGGCAAATGCGGCAGCGACAACAATCTATCATGCCAGGGCAGCGACTTTGGTGATTGCTGTTCCCAGTTCGTCTCGCCCTCCCCCCCCCCCTCCCTTCCCACCCAAACACCATTACCATCAAATTCTACTTACTACACCTACCACACACCTCCAACTAACACATACATCTCCCAGATGGGGATTCTGCGGCCGCGGCACGCGTTACTGCGGTGGGGGATGCGACCCTGCATTCGGGAGTTGCGATGGCACAACGACTATCGCGGCTCCTGCGCCTTCATCCACGAATGCGAGATGTGGGTATGCAAATGGGGCTGAGGAGGGTGCTAGTTGTCTTGGTTCCCGGGATGGGGATTGTTGTTCGCAGTGAGTTGGCATATCTGCATTTTCTTTTGCTGAAGCTTGGTGATGGGGTATGGGTGTGCTTGTTGGGATCGATGGGGCTAATCTTTTGTCGTGCTTAGGTGGTCGTTTTGCGGAAGGACGGATAAGTATTGTGGTGTTGGTTGTCAGTCTGATTTTGGGACTTGTGCTTGAGGGGGTTGTGGAGGTGAGCGGGGTGGGGTGTATGGGGCATCAGCTTCTTTGCTCATCACCTTGGGTCTGATCTTGATTGATGAGATGGAAATGGGGTTACAGAGATTATGGGGCAGTGGAATCTAGCTACATCATTTACTTTCAATCTTGCCTGGCTATAATATTAATCTTCTGTGAATCTACTTACCACACTGCATTCAAACCAACCTCCCTCACCCTTGCCTTCCCAAACGAAAGTCAGCGTCCTCTCCCTGCTCAATAAAGCACTATATTCCATACATATACACAAAAAACAATCACTTGCCCCATCAGTAGTGCCTACCAATCCACGTACCAAAAGTCTCACACACCCATCCGCCTATCCCGCAACACCCAACTACCCACACGCAAATGGCGAAGATTATTTTCGTCTTCATACATACATCCCTTTACTTGCTAACCCAGCCCTAAAAAATATTCGTATTGTATAAAATGCATCAGGAGTTCATTGTCCTAACCAAACGCCTACGCACTTTCCAGGTTTACACAAAGTAGTATCATAAAAACACGTCGAGAGTTTCCAAATAGTAATACTTGGACTTTTCAAAGTGTACTGTTTGTCATACTGTGCATAATGCTAGCAAGATTTCTCACATCATTTGGCTTATGGCTATCTTTATACACGAACAGATATTTAGCACAATATCGGAGGGGAAACGAGTAAATTTGAAGTTTGAAGGAGTTCCCATCAATTGAATTAAGAGACGCTAGGTAAAAAGGTAGTCATGGTATCTCAGCCCATTCAAGGAAAAGGAGAAACGCCATCGCTATCATCATCTTCGTAATTGTAGATGCAGATATCCGCACGCCCATGAAACGCCTCGCTATCCGCATCAGACGAAGACTGCGTGGTAGACTGTGCAAGCAAATACCCCACCCAGTCCTTTCAACGAAGTCGTCCCGCGCAAGACAGCAGTCCGGACAAAGCAGATCAAAACAGACTTAAACCATCTGCTCACCATATTGCCCACTATGCCTCCCACCAACCGCCGCACCCATAGGCTTCCTCTGCACTCTACTCCCCGCACTGCCAAATGCCGGGTCCTCATGTCCACGACGATGACCATGACCATGACCGTTGGCACTCCCACTTCCATGACCATCGTGAACACCTACAGCCCCACCAACAGGCCCATCAGGATGCATCTGCGGTGCCATTGTCCCCCTCGGCCCATCCGCCGCATCAAACGGCGCACCGCCCCAACTACTCCCCTCGTGCGTGCCCCACCCCGCTTTACGCGTGAACATTGCATCATGGAATCCATCAAAGGAGCTAGGTCCTGCGCCGTAAACAAAGGGTGCGTGGCGAAGCAGGGGAATGTGGTTGAAGCGGAAATCCCAGACTGAGGCGTAGACCATGCGGTACGAGGAGAATGCCATCATTGTGCCAATGATTCCGCCAGCGAGAATGTCATACCAGCTGGAGTTGAATTGTTAGTGGGTTGTTATGTTGTGGGTGGGTTAAAGAGTTGGTTATGGGATTTGTTGACTTACTTGTGGTATTCGTCGATTGTGAGGGCACCGCCGATGAGGCAGGCGCCGAGGAGGGGCGCGTAGATGGCAATGAGTTTCCACATTGCGGGGTGGTAGTTCGAAAACACCTTGAGCTTGGCATTGAGGTAGAGATATAGGAAGACGAAGCCAGCGAACGCAGCGGTGGTGTGGCCAGATGGCATGGACTCGAGGGAGTCATTGATTTCCTTGCGGTCACCTGTGCAGATGCTGCGGTCGAACATGATTTGCTTGTAGCCGTTTGCCACGTTGCCTCTGAACGCACCGCCGTCTTCGATGCCGTTGTCGTTGCCGCCGACGACACTGAGCATGTTGGCGGGGATCACGGGCTTGCAGACTGCGAGGAAGTGGGGGCGCAGACCACCGATGAGCCATTTGATGAAGACTTGGAAGACGGCGGCGGCGATGAGCGAGTATAGGAGACCGATGGTGGCGTTGTTGACGTCCCAGAAGCTGCGGGCACGGATCTGCACGATTAAGAAGACGGCGAAGGGGATGAAGAAGGCCATGAGAGCAGCGGCCCAGATGGGAATGATCTCGTTGCGGAGGGGGTAGGCAAATTCAGGGTATACAATCTCGCCGTCCTGGAAGATGACGGGGAAACTGCGGCTGGGTGCTGGATCAGCCATGTAGACACCTAGGCCGACGGCACCCATGGCGGCCATGGTGACGATGTCGAGGGCGGTAGCCTTGAGCCATTGTCCAAAGGAGGGTCTGCTGTTGTAGGAAGACGCTCCAGTGGGCATGTGCCTTGATTCTTTCTTTCCAAAGATGCCCTGCTTCTTCTCGTGGTGGTGAGTGCCAGTGGCTGTTGTGGTATCAGCCGCGACAGGCGTCGTGTTGCGCTTGTTGAAGAGACCCATGGTGAGATCTTGTGTCGTTGTTATTGTTCGGTGCGTCGACCCGAAAGGCGATTATACAGCGTTCGTCGTCGTGCAGAAATGACGTATTTGTTTGTCCAATGATCCCGTCGTGACAGCAAACAACAACCGTGGTATAGGTAAGCGTGCTGATCAAAGCAAACAGTAAACGCTTGATCAATCCACTCTTTACAAGACACCACGAAAAGGCGAAGAAAGAGACAGATTGACGAGCAGGAAAGGAGGAATCAACAATCGAGACAAGATATTCCCCCTATATACCCACCCCCAAACTACCCTACGCAATGTACTCTCCTCTCACCACCACCCCTCGTCACACCGTCCCGCTCAGAACCAAAAAAGCCACACCAATCCTTACATCATCCCTTGGCCAAACAAAACCCACCCCACCGGTCCAACCACCGCCACAAACCTGCTGCGAACCCTGCCTCTGCCACCTCAATCTGGCCTGACGCTACAATGATGTGGCTAGAAAAGCCGATCTTATCCCCGTCAAGCATAATCTTGACACACGTCGCGACACGCGCACAGGGCATGGGAATTCTTGGAAGTTGGCAAGAAAAGCTTGTTTGCAATGCTTGGTAGCGCTAGCGGTGGCTGATGATGGCATGTGCGGCACGCAGGTGCCGTTGGGATGCACGATGTGAGGCGTTGGGCGCGATGGGGGGGTTTATGTGGATTGCTGGGGCTGGTGGATGCGTTGTTGTTGCGCTGGAGCGGAGGGTGCAGCGGTTGTTAGTGGGTGTTTGGCAGGGTTGACGTCATAACTAGGCAGGGTACAAGTTGGTGTTTGAGATGGCTGGGGCTCGCAGATTTGCATGTTGTATTTTGCATGTTGATTGCGAGTTTCGGATATGGCATTTACCCTTCTAGCTTCCTTTGAGTAAAGTCTGCTGATTCGATGGGTAAGTGTGGCCTTGACTATAGCAGTGCGATAGCATGGCAATAACGGCGTCACAAGTTCGTGTTGCGTTCTTGAACCGACGCGCATCACGACAATGTCTGCTAAGAAGCCAATGATCGCAACTCAAGATTGAAATCGAGTTCGGGAATTGTGAAAGGATCAGTCGATTGTATGTGGGTATGATAGGTATCGAAAGCCAAGAATGCGCAACCACCCCAAATCTACAAGAATCACAACGTCGTACCGTTACGCGCGCCTCAACACGCGCCTCTGTACCACGTAACCCCAACAGCCACATTCAACATCAACTCCTTCCCACGGGTATCATCGCCCCTTCCAACCGTATTCACAAATGCCCAAACGCCCCTCCAAGTTGTTTTGTGTCCATGAAATCGACCAGCACGACCAACCAACAAGTCTAAGCGTGGATATGCACCTCGGTCGAGCCACTACGGTGCCATGTCGCAAGCAGCACTCCGCATCGACCACACTTGTGCGTAACGTCCTTGAGTGAACTCATCATGTAGGGAATACATCCCAGACAGAGGCAGAGACATAGACCAAGAGCCCAGGCACTATTGTTTCGGTTAGCTATCGACATTCTTCCTCGAGTTTTTTTCTTTGAAAATCTCGAGAGATTGCAGATTCACGTACTGTGTAGAACCACCCGTCTCATATGCAATATTTGTCAGGGCTCGCTGTCCGCATGCTGGGCAGTCTACTGGTGCGGGGCCGCGTTGGAGATTACCAATGGGTGTAGCGGTTTGGTAGACGGTGCCGCTTGGTTGCTGTGGTGGCATGCCGGGCTGGGGCTGCTGGGGCTGAATGTATGCGCCTTGGGGTTGTTGGGGAGGAGGCGAGCCTGCGTACTGGCCGGGCTGCTGCTGCTGCTGGTATTGTGCGTTTGGGTCGTGGTAGATGGGTGGTTGGCCGGTCATGTCTGGCGACTGGGGGTATTGCTGCATGGGGACTGTAGAGATATTAGTCCATGTTCCTTTGGTGTTGCGAGTCAAGATCTGGTATCAGAGCAATGCGGTACAACAGGTTCACGCGCTCTTTGGTGCATACAGGTGGCGTGACCAGATCATTGAGAAGCGTATAGTGTTGCAGTACACGAGAAGCAGAGTGACTTACCATTTGCCTTCTCCATTGTGATATTGGTATATGAACTCAAGCGACCGTGCAGTGTGGTGTCCGTAGAGTGGTCCTGTAGATCCTGTCGCAGAATAGAGATGTGAAGCAGATTTGCGAATAAAAGAATGCTGGGTGTGGCTGATTATGTAGGATTCCGCCTGGCGCACACACTTGGGGAAGACCTCGACCTTGGGTTGTAATCAAGCCCGTCAGGCACACCGCAATCGGATAATTCACAGCCAAGGGGGCTCAAGCCGGGTATCAAAGTGCACAGCCCTCATTTCCGGTGAACTTGACTGGTCAAGATCCTCTCGTAAGGCGCGCAACCGTGGCTCCCCACCCAATCAGCGGGTGTGTGAGACGAGTAGATGGGGCCACGCCTCCAACACGTGCTGTGCCCCAGCCTCAGTTGCCCGCTTTGGGGAGGTGAAGTTTGGGAAGACGTGAAGAAGGGGGACAGTAGCGTGACAAGGCGTAGCGAGCCAAGTGGTACAATTTCCGTTCGCGATCTAGTTTGCATCTGCTTGGGGGCCGGAACTCGAAACACATTCATGGACCTTTTGCTTTATGAAGTCGCAAGTTGTAACAACGCCTTGCCACCACACAGCGTCAACGTGCCAGGTCATTTCTGACTTGAGGTATTGCCACTCTGACTGCATGGGCACCGCGTTTCAATATTGATGGAGCACAGCATGGCATTGTGGTATGATGGCAAGGCTGTGCAGACCGCAATGCTGATCGGCAAGCGAAGCTATAGCTAGCGCTTGAATAAAGACGTGGGGACCGCAGTCGGCGACGTGTGACAGGAAGCAGTTGTTCCCGCACGCGCTGTTCTCGCTATTTTAGAAACGTGTGCGCCACAAACTAGTAGGCCCGATAATCGTCTGAAAAGCTTCATTTCCACCAAGTGATCTCGAGTGCATCCGCAGCATCGCTGTGTCGGTAGGATGCAACAAAGATTGTTGAACGAAAAGAAAACGATTCTGTCTCCAATCTCCCCGGGCTGATCTGAAAACCCATAAGCTCCTCCATGGCGTTGGACAGCAATTGCGATGCATCAAATCGCTTGCATGCTGTCCGTTTTGACTCACCGGTCATGCACGGTTTAGCGATCCCTCAAAATCGCGTATCCATATCGTCCAGATCGGCCTCTTCTTCCGACTCTTCGGAACCATTGTCGGCCTTGTCCTCTGCTGTACCGATGTCGCTTCCATTCAACCGCTTGAGTTGTTCTGGCGTCAAGTCTACGACCGCCGGAGCGTATTCTCCCAGTTCTTCGTCTTCGTCTGCGCCATTCATGTCCATCTCAACCTGTTCGCCGTCTTCCAGCTCCAACATCCCGCGCTTCACGTATGAGCCATCCAGCTGCCAATTAAATTCCTTCTGGAGAAACTCTTGCAGGTCCTCCAGCTCATCCACAAGGTCTGATTTCCACTTGCCATCAAAGTCGTCCAAGGTAATTCGGAATCGACTGAGGAGTGGCTTTAAAAACCCTCCGCCAATCTCATTCATATCGAATAGGTCGCCTTCCATATCCGCGCAATGAGCGAGCTGTAATCGTAAGACTTTGAGTAAGTCAAGAAACAGATTGGACCGCTCTTTGACGGCTTGTCGACACGTGAACAACAACCGGAGTAGGCGTTTCCACTGTTCTAGACACGAGTTGTTGTTCAGTGTCAGGACCATCAAGAACGCGAATTGAAGCTCTCCGAGTATCTCGTTCTCACGCCCGCGGTTGTCCTTGGCCTGGCAATGTTTGTCGATGAGGTCTCCTAGGAACCATGACCGGTCCTGTGCAGCTTCCGTCCGTTCTCGCCCTGTGGCACCTTCTCTCCAGGTCCTCTTCAAGTCGATCGGCAGAAATCGGAGTTCCTTTTCTGGCTGCAGCATGCTGCTTGTCTCCAGGCCCGGTATCTCATCCAAGTCCTGTGATGCGGATGATGCAGAAGTCAGATTCCAGTGATCTGGGTTGAGACCACATATCCGGGATAACAACGTGGGGGTGATTTGATTTGTGAGCTGGCACCAATCCCTAGAGTCTTCTGACCACCCATCTTCAGCTCCAGAATCACCTTCCTGTACCGTTTGGCGATAGGGCGTCAACCCATCCTTCCATATGCTTCCAAGGTTTGCTTTGCATCGTAGCACTTCAGCCTGGGATGTCTCGGCTATTAGATCCTCTGTGCTTTGGTCCCATTTCTTCACAAACACCTGCGGTGATCCTGATCCAGGGGTGACGTAGAACCATGCGCCGTTTCGTGAAGAAAGGGCGGCACTGGTTGCAGCAAAAACAAAATGCAGTCCTGGAGGTAGATTCTTGACGCCTTGGAATCTGGGTGATGTTGTAAAGGATAGCAGGTCGATGCCAGCGAGCGCATTAGGGGGCAGATCAAGCAGCAGGACGCAGTTGTTGATCGACGAAGGGTCCATCCTGGGGCGAAACAACTCTTCGAACCAGGATTGGCGTAGAATTTTGAATAGATTCTGGTCACAGAGGTCGACTCCAGGTCGGGGTGAGAAATCGGGTATCATTAAATCCAAAAGCGGTCAAGCGCTGCAGTAAAAAATATTACACGTGAGCTCGGTAACCTGGCCAGCAGCTGCTCAGCAATCGAACGGGATCCTGGTCAATGCGATGAGGGTGAAAGTGAAGGCGACGATGGGAAAACAGGAGAAGGGCACGGCAAGGCCGGATGCAATCGCCTCTTGAACCATTGTGTAGTGCCATGGCACAGACACGATGAGATGGCAATTAGTCGGGTTGCGGAGGTGCTGATGCACTTGGAACGACCCACCGACGTGTCGCCGGTGAACACCAGACGTCATCAGGTTAGCTGCGCGCTCCAAACGGTTCAGATGATGGTCTGCACCCATCCACGGCCCTCGAGGCAATATCAGAGTGCTGCCGTGTTCCTTGATCTTGCGCCTGGGGGTGTTGCACATCTTGTTGTCTGGACACGATCTGCACACAAACGTGCGGCCTTGCGCGGTAGTGATCGCTTCTACCCCACCGTTGTGTCGCTAGCTTCATCATCGTCGAGACACTTGTCGCAGCAACCGGAAGCAGGAACTGTAGCCGGGTTGCATCATTGTGTATGTACACTCGAACGTGTATCGAGAGACAGCTTGCTTCTGGGTATTACCGTCAGCTGTGGCAGAAGGGGACGCGTGTTGGACCTCGGTATCGAAGGCGCCATCTCACGTTGGCAGAGCGGAAGGACCTCTTACCTTACGCATAGAAGCGCCTAGATCTAGTACGAGCATCTGATACAGTATACTGCACCAACATAGAGCGTTAGTTTCGCCCGCCTGGAGAGACTCGATTAACGAACGCAACCTTTCCATTCACGACTACGAAACACGACCGCAGACGACCTTCGAATACCACCCTCACACCTCATACCTCACACATCGCAACCAGCGCCCACACACCTACACTCCATCTGCACACGCATTTTCCACAACACTCAACCATGGACCGCCGCCGCACCCCCGGCCTCTCCTCCCTCTCAACCTCGCGCCTCCAGTCCCACCACTACACCACCCACGGCGCCCACCTGCGCACCCGCAACGCCGCCTCCCTCTCGACCCAACTCTCCGTCTTCCAATCCCTCCTCCACAACTTCGCCCTCACCCACTCAAAAGACATCCGCGCCAACCCCGCTTTCCGCGCAGAATTCGCCCGCATGTGCACAGCCCTCAACATCGACTTCCTCGCCTCGAGCTACCACTCCCCCCACACAAACAAAGACGGCACACCAGCAGCAGCAGGGGACCCCAACACCACCGCACTAGGCGCAAAGGGGGAATCCATTTGGACACAACTCCTCGGCGGCAGTATAAACGACTTCTACTTCAACCTCGGCGTCCAAATCGTCGAACAATGCCGCGCCACGCGCTCTGAAAACGGCGGTTTAATCTCCCTCTCTGACCTCCGCACCCGGATTCAAAACTCCAAACGCATCGGCGGCAGCATCACCGTGAGCGACGACGATATCGCGCGTGCGGTTGATGCCCTCGCGCCGCTCGGCAGTTGTTTTAGCATCATGAAGATTGGGCATAGGAGTTTGATTCGCAGTGTGCCCAAGGAATTGAATACAGATCAGAGTACGGTGTTGGAGGCGGTGCAGGTGTTGGGGTTTGTGACGGTGAGTATGTTGCAGGTTAATTTGGGGTGGGAGAGGGCCAGGGCCAGGGCCGTCGTGGAGGATTTGATGGCGGATAGCTTGGTGTGGGTCGATTGGCAGGCCGAGGAGAGTGAGTATTGGAGTCCGGCGTTTATGGTGGGCGGTGGTGGTGCGGCTGCGGCTGCGGGGAGTAGTAGTGGGATGTAGAGACATGATGTAGACGAGGTGAAGTGGAGGGGACTAGGGATTTGTGATGAGAGATGATACCCGGCGTCATAGCCAATGCATAGAACTATACCCAAATTTATGTGCTGTTGGATCAAGTTATGCTCTTGTTATATGCAATTCATGGGCTATGTACACTACATTATACGATATCATACAACAAACTACCACAAAACCTCGGTATTACATATCCTCGCCTCCTCCGAATCTTCCCACGCACTCGCACGCTTCAAAGTAGGCAATATCCGCCTATGCCAATCAAATGCGAACCTCCTAGCCGCAGCCTCATTGTCAAAGTCAATCACCCAACGATTGTACACCCTATTCATCACGTATTGGTTCAGCTCCGCGACGGTAGTGTCGCTGCTATTGTCATCCACCATAAATGACTGGATTCCGGGATCTTCATAAGTAACATTCAACTTTGTGCGAGCATTGTTGTGAGCGGCTGTCCCGTATGCACGCGGTCCGATAGAGGAGGTGGGTTTGGTGGTCGTCTTTAGATTGATGATATCTCGCAGGCGGTGTATCGAGGTTATTGATTCCGTACGAAGGGGGAGTTGCATGCCGCTATAGAACGCGTACATTTTGAAGATGTTGAAGAGGTCCAGAGGCGTGGGTTCGTAACCTTCAATGCGCATGAGCACCTTCCAGATGCGTTGGCCTTGTTCGTCAACATTGGGGACAATGGGGGTGTAGCCGCCTCTGTCAAAGAGTGAACGGAGGGCTGGGTTATACGGCTGCATGACAGTGGTCATATGGAGTGGTTCCTGTGTGGGTGCTAAATTGTAGGACAGCGTAGCGCTGTGGAGATCCTCGCCATCTTCGAGGAAGCCCTTCAGTGCTGGGACTGCCGAGAGGATGCTCGTGGGCTGATACAGTGCACTGAGCTTATGCAAACGTGCGGCATTCTTCTGGTATGCGAGGGCAGCTTCGGTATCGTTGAAGAGGAGATAATAAAATGGCATGCGCTCCAAGCTCACGGGATCGCGACCGGGGATGATTTTGAAGAACTCACCCCCTCGGCGCCAGCCTTCAATGTGTTTACCTTTAGGGATCAGACGCAGGAAGTCGACTTCCGTGAGCTCGGTACTGCAGTGTGCCAGTTGAAGAACAGTAATATCCTCCGCAGTCTTCTGGTAGACGTCCATGAGCTCGGCTTTCTTCCTCTGAAGTTTTTCTATTTTGGAGAGCGAGCCTTTTGTGGCAACTGAACGACCAGGCCGTCGTAATTTCGGAAGTTCAAGCTTTGGATATTGGTACGGTGTCTTGTCGACGCGAGCACGAGGTAGTAGAGAGCTGGTGGCCTCTGGAAAGAGCTCCTCAAGTAAGGAACGCCGTCCCACACCTCTATTTGGTGTGCTTGACCTTGGCAGGGAATTTTGATTACCGAGGGTTTCGGTTTGGCTCGACAGTCTTACCGCCGGGCGGTGATGCTTATCTTCGTAGGTCTTGTGGACTGTCGCTGCTGTCTTTGGAGGCCTAGACCTGTTACTCGAAGGCGCGTTCCCGACCCTTTGCCCTGTGCCTTGTGATGTATTGACCCGAGATTTTGGCTGTAGGAGCTGCGACTGCACTGCAGGATGCTCTTCGGTCCGTGTTGGGGCCGACTTTTGCCTGTGCATTGCTCTTACTTCCTGGTCGGTTATGGGTACGGGCGTTGGACGTGAGCGGTTGGGGGGCCTGTACATGGTCTTGCCAGAGGTAGCCAGCCCGTCCTGAGGCTCTTGGCTGTGGGGCGCCCGTGAAGACGCGTCGTTTGTTGGACGCAGGCGTTCTGCTGCAGCCTCTGTGTGCGGACTGTCGCTGCCACCTCTTGCAGCTTTTTGCTTCGCCATGTCCATCTCCGCAGTGTCTACAGGGCCTGCATGCGGGGCAGATGCGGGCTGCTTCCCCGCTGTGTCTGCGCTAGGTTCGGGCGAGGACGTGTTCGGTGGATGCGAGGGCGGAGAGGGCGGAGAGGACGCTGAGGGCGCTGCGATGCCAGCCCCGAGGGCAGTGAATCGCCTGTATAGAGACGTCCACCAGCTGCCCTTGTCTGCTGGGGGAGGTGCTGCGCGGTCGCTGGGTTCTGCACCTGCACCCGCACCCGCACCCGCACCCTGCTGTTGCTGCGCATTTGGCTCTGGCTTGCCCTCATGGCCGCCGGCCGCGGGGGCGTTGCGCGAGGTCCGGGAAGCGCAGCGGGCCTGGTGAGCGCTCCCAAAGGGGTGACATGGCCGCAGATGTCGGGAAAGGCGCGGCGGTGGCATCAATTGCAGCACTCCGGAACATTGCAAGCGGCCGTCGTGGCTCTCGTCGCACTTGCACCGGCCAGCGTCGAAAAGCTGCGCACTCCTCCCGCGAAACACACTGCGCTAAGGCACGCTTTCGCACTAGCCTCCTTTGCGCTGACTCACCCGCCTGCACCACCACCACCACCACACAGCATCAACCCACACGCTTTCCCGAGGCCCAGATCCGACATCCGCACACAGAAGCACCAATCCAACGAGGCATTCGGCAATGAGTGCGGAGTCGGCCTATGCGCTGCGGCCGCTGGAGCGTCCGCCGCCTAGCACTCCTGGCGACGCTCTCGAAGGTGCTTTTCGAGTCCACTTGTCACAGAAAGAATTGAAAAATCTGGGCCTCAGCAGCGGCGACCTCGTCCGTCTCCGCACTGTAGACTGCTTCAAGGGCTATGCTGTGGCATGGCTGGCCTCGCAGACCAACGCGGGCAACAAGCCCATAGCCAAAGTTTCCGATTTTCTGCGCTTACACTATGATCTCGAATTGACCGACCGTGTCATCATCGAGAAGGTGACCGGCTCTCTGAAACCCCTCAGATCAATCGAGGTCAGCTTCTCGCAACCATCTGATCAATTGGCGCGGTTTTCCTCGACCGAAGATCTCCTGTTTTGGGTCCGGCATGCCCTAGGTAGGGCAAACCAACAGACGCTTTCGCCCCCTTGACTCCGCCTAACCTTGATGCAGTGGACCTCGATATCATTCTCCCAGACTGCACTTTTCCACTACAGCCAAAAGGCTTGAATCACACACACAAAGGCAAACTACGCATTGTTGTGCACAGCATCGACCCTGCTCCCTCGGAGAAGCACCCTGTATACTTTGATCCCATCATCACCCAAGTGTCAACTTCTGCAGAGATCAAACCTAGTCCGGATGCAAAAGGCATACGACAAGTTTTGCGCATAAGTCCAGAGGGCATTGGAGGCCTCACTCCTCAGATTGAGAACATCAACAAAAACCTATTCTCTATGACCCATATCCAATCCATTATACCTAACAAGCGTCTCCTCGGGCCAACTTCTTTCTTGCTGCATGGCCCTGAAGGGACTGGAAAGAGCCTTCTGCTTGATCGACTTGCAAACGCGCCCTGGCAGGAAGTCCATCGAATTGATTCAGAAACGCACCAGAAGAACCAGGCGAGAGCCATCTCAGAGACCTTCAAAGCTGCCCTTGAGGACCAGCCAAGCCTAATACTCATGGACAACTTGGATAAGTTTCTCGAGAAAGCCGATACATTGGTAGTGAGGCTACGAAAAGAATTGGCCAAATTGGAGGGGACTCAAGTAGTAGTTGCTGCCGCTGCCCGCAGCGTGTATGACGTGGATGCCAGCCTTCGCACAACATCTGCTTTGAAAACTGAAATTGAGATCTTCGCACCCAACGTCAAGCAAAGAGAGGACATATTTCGCCAGATACTAGGACCAGATTGCGAAGCGCTCGATTTTCCTAGACTAGCAGAACGCTCGCATGGCTTCGTGGGGCGAGACATATACAAGCTATGTGGTCTTGCCAGGAATCGACGTTTGGATCACATATACTCGTCACTGGGTGACGGTCAGAAAGACACCATCGGCGAGGTGCTGGAGCAGTCAGGTCTCGTAACGCAGGACGACTTCAATGCTGTGATCGATCAAGTGCAGCCGACAGTATTGAAAGACAGCATTCTCGAGGTGCCAAAGGTGAACTGGTCGGATATCGCTGGCTTGGATCACGTCCGCGCCCTACTTGAGGCCATTACTGTTCGCCCGTTCAAAGTTGGTTTACACGCTCATATTAGTTTCTGTCAAGCTAACGTGCATAGTACCCCGATTTGGATGCAAAGTTTGGTGGACCGTCCTCACGCAAGGGCGTGTTAATGTACGGTCCTCCAGGTTGCGCAAAGACCTTGATTGCCCAGGCAGTTGCAACAGAAAGCAACCAAAACTTCCTCGCAGTAAAGGGCTCAGAGCTCATCAAAATGTACGTTGGTGAGTCCGAACGAGCCATTCGCGATGTCTTCCGTCGCGCCCGTGCGGCCAAACCGTGCATCATCTTCTTCGATGAAATCGACTCTATTGGCAAATCGCGTGAGAAGACTCAAGACAGCGGTCTAAACGTCGTAACAACTCTCCTCAACGAAATGGACGGCATCGAAGCCCTTAAAGATGTCTTCATCATCGGAGCAACGAATCGGCCTGATATTCTAGACTCCGCGCTCATACGCACTGGTCGCTTCGATGCGCACATCCACATTGGCCTTCCGACCGAGGAAGCACGGCGGCAGATCCTCCAGATTCACACCCGTAAACGGCCCCTTGCTTCCGATGTGGAACTCGAGACCGTTGCTGCAAGGACTGAGGGTAGCAGTGGCGCCGATATCAGCGGACTTTGCTCAGTCGCCATCGAAATGGCCATGTCGGATTACGAAAAAGATCCAACTAGGGAGCCTCAGATCCACATGCATCACTTTGAGCGGGCGCTAGCGCAGCACGTGCCGCATACGGTCAAAGAAGAGGCGGAACGGTACGAGAATTGGAGGCCGGGAAAGTCGCTGTCGCAAGATTGAGGAGGTCTTTCTATATTGAGGTTTGTCGGGTACGCGTTGGGGTCAGTGAGGCTGCACAGGCGATTCGGGGTGGGGTAATTTTAAGACAGCAGCAGTTACTAAAGAAGTCGACCAACAGATGGCGATTGTTGGTTCTCGTTGTGTTGCTCTTACCGCTGTTTGGTCCTCGGTTTCACCGTGCGGTCACCCCACCATATTCTATCGGCCTTGCACTCGGTTAGATCCGATTCTCCTGAACAATGCTCCAGCGATGTTCTCGACTTTTTGTCGAAGCATCGCTTACACAAGTTAGCATATATAGTATCATAAGGTCCGGCTATAGTTCTTGATCGGTTGACTGAAGCATCCATGTACGTACTCTAGTCCCTGTACGTTGTACGTTATACGTTGTATAAGTCCACAATTTTACTACGTAGATCGTACGAAAATATGGGTACGTGAAGCTGTCCAGCGTACAAACAGTAAGCTTAGGTTTTTGCATAACACTCTTAGCAACAGTGTCGTCGTCTAGACTCTGCATGTGCTTTCACGTACTTGCGTGTGCTCACCTCAGATGACCAGGAAGCATTCTCAGGCCATGGGGCAACTCACCGAAACCTGGGTGGTTGATCACTTGTGCAAAAGTACGTTTTAACAACATTGTCACTGCATCTTAGCAACACTTGTCGTGGTATAACATGCCTAAGGTATTGCAAGTGTGCGTATGCAATTGTGACCACCTACTCTTACCATTCATAGTATGCGTTACACTATGACGTCCTCATCAATTTTCTTATACATCAATCTGCTCACAAGCCGCCTTCCCTCTTTCCCTCGGCCTACACACTAATATTTCCACCGCGCTTACTGCAATCCTTGTTGCATATGTACAACCCATGTAGAGCAGGTATGGGTATAGCCCGGTCCGCAATCTTGGGCATTTCCGAAACGTTGCACCTGCCGTTGGCGGCTCATCTCCGGGGCCAGCGTGTCAGACTTGGATACTCCGTACATGCACCGCACTACGGTACAGGAGAAGCGAATGTAGGACGTCTTACAAACAGCGAACTCAGCTTGCATTCAAGCGTTGGTAGTGTTGTTGGTGTTGTGATCGTCAGCTACACAGACGTGTGAAGTGCGTGTTTACGTACCGCCACGCTTCTCGTGGTCATCTCAAGGCGGGCCAATATCGTCGTTGAGAGGATCGCTTGGCGGCGGATAGCGAAATTGCTTACGGCACGGCATCATCTTGAAACGGGGGCTCGTGCGTCCTCCACCAACTTCGCTGCAGGAACAGGCGCCTGTTCCCACCGCACCGTTACCCTGACACCACGCTAACCACTGCATTCCTTTGTGTCTGGCATGGTTGTTGCTGTCGCAATTCGAGCTTCTAGCCAATCGACGCAGGTGGTGCAGCGTTATGCTGATCTCCCATGTCCCTGTCCCGCGACGGCTTCCTTACCTTGAGCAATTTGTCCCTAACGCCCAGGTCTAGACGAATTGATTGCCGCTGGCATGGAACGAACAACTGTGGAGATGGGCCGGCTGTTTGCTGGGCACAGTCATGTTGATACTGTCGTATCGTGAAATGCCGCCTGCCTCTGGCTCTTCTGTGTTCTTCCAACTACCTACTGCAAGTCTGCGACTGCGTATCAATTCTTTGCTCTCGAGAGCTGTCCATTCCTTCAATCCAAACCCGTTATCTTCTTGTCACTCCTTTTCCCGCATTTCTTACTTGATACCCACTAGCACATTTGAAACCCATCATGCCTGGGATGCTCACAAGATCGAAGTCATTGAGGTTTCTGAAGAGCGGTCGCAAGGACGCCACCGCACAGCAGAATGAACAATCAATGCAGCCCCCCAAGGCTCCTCAAACGGACTCTGACAAATTGCGGTCGGCTACACCCAGCTCGAGGGCGGAACCAAGATTAGAGAGCCCAGATATGGCAGTCCGTCCGAGTACGTCTGGTGGACCCGGGGATCGCACTACGATGATGTTCCACAAGAAAACAAACGCTGCCCCGTCAATCTATTCTCAGGACCAGGCGCCTACCTTTCCGTCATTCCCGTCATTCCCGTCGTTTCCAAACTCAACAACTACACTCTCTACCAACGGGGAGATCACTGAAGAGCAGGGCGTTATTGGCATTGCATTGGGCTCTCCGACTGTAGGCTCCCACTGGAACTCGACACCTCCGGCTACAGATTTCGATCCAAGTGTCCAGGCTACTGATACCACCATGATACATTCCCAGCACCCAAACGGCTCCTCGGTGCATGTGGGCAACCGTCAGGTAGCACCAAAATCAAAACTCAGCAGATGGAAGTCAATGTTCAGGAAGGCGGCGCCACCGGCACCAACCCCCGAGAAGCCTTCTTTCTACCAGTTGACCCAGACTGTCGTAGCAGCCGCCCCACGTGCTGACAGTCACCATGATGAGGAGTCACCGGGTGCACAAGTGCCGGCACAAAAAGTGGCGGAGAGATCACGCAAAGTCCTACCACCAACCTACAATCCAGGTATCAGGGCTTCTCGCCGAGGCGCTCCCGAAGGCTTCGTTGCTCCAAGATCGCCTCCCTCAACACGGGAGAGAGCACTGACTCTGGGGAATCCGGCGTCGAATTCTCGATCGACGATGAAGATCCAACGGGCTTTTACATCACCATTGCCACCTCCGAGGGACTCGGCTAACGGTGCGCCTGTCGTACCGAAGCTGACGATCTCTGGAAGCAAAAGCAATGTTGGCACCCCAGGGTCGGATGCGGGGTCTGACGAAAGGTCACTTTTGGACGTCAGTATCCCTGATGTCACAATGGAGAGATATAGCGTCATGTTCGGGAATGTACTGCAGTCTGGTCCTCGACGATCTGCATCCTTGTTACAGCGGCGACAAGCGAACGCCGAGAAGCTCAAGCCACTGAACAAGCTCTCTGTTCAGGTATGTGGGGGAATCGCCTGCCACTATGCCACTGCTAATAGACATGATAGGAAGAAGCACAAGAACATTCTTCTAATCTCAAACTTCCACGACGAGCCACATCACCAGCACCATCTGGCTCCCCACGACTGACGCTTTTCCCATCGACAACAACAAGCCGTGCCCCGTCCCCGCTTTCAGGAGCTACCAAACCCGGAAAGGTCTTGCACCGATCAAGGACAGCACCCGCAAAGTCACCTCTTCGCCAAACATTCGCCAAAACAGATGAACAGAGCCTGAAAAAGGCTGAATCCAGCTCGAACCTTCTCAAACCCACCACAGCCTCTCCTTACCTAAAACCAGCAATCACTCCAACCTCCATCCACAGTTTCGAATCAGACACCGACTCCATCACCATTGTAGTCGGTCAAACGAACCCCTTTCTGCACCTCGATTCCCGCGAGCCAGACTGGGAAATCTGCACCAAGCCCACCACCATAACAATCGACGCCGCCACTCCGTCAAACACCTCGACCACGACCCTCTCCCGCACAGAATCCCAACGCCAACCCAGACCCACCAAGCTCAGCGCCCTCTCCTCACACCCCTCCTCCGCACCCCTCGACGCGCCCTCACCACTCCACCGCCTCCAAAATCTAACCTCTCCACCACTATCCGCAGACCCCATGAACGCCAAACGCACAGCAAGCGAAACGCGCTCGCGGCGAAAAGACGTCGAAGTACGATCTGTAGCTACAGTGGGCGTTGCGCGCAGTGTCTCCGTGTCCAAAGCGAATAGTCCGCGTGCCATGTTGCCGCGCAGTCGAACGGATACGGAGAGTCCGCGTGCAGAGCGGTTAGTGGAGAGACAGGCTCTCACGCCTACTATGGTTGAGGTGCGGAATCGCAAGAGTCAGAGGGTGCAGTTGGAGATGGCGGCATGATTGAATTGGGGAACTGGGTTTCTCTTTTCGCGCTCTCTCCCTGTGTGTGTGTGTGTGTGTGTGTGTGTGTGTGTGTGTGTATTTATGCGCGTGATCCGCAACGTTGTAGACATGTTATGTAGCTTTTTTTTTCGGGACTGGGGAGTGGTGGAAAGAGATCTTCTTGATGACGATCTTCCTTTTCTTTCCGACACTCGAGAGGCGTCTTTTGTTATATTTTCACGCCAGGCTGTGGGCATGGCTCAAAGAAGCGCGGATTCGCAATCGAAACCGCGATTTCTACACATGTCGCGGAAAAACCGGTAGCCTTTGACAATACAGTGGCTATCCTGAGGCATTCATTTTTGCAAGTTGGATTTGGGGGTTTTCCACCTTATGCCTCGCGTGGCGTTTTTCGTTTCTCATGTCATGTCAGCGAGGGTGTCCTGGTTGATTGGCCCAGCGGCTTTTTTCTTTCTCTTATGTTGCTGGATTCGATTGGAGGCGTGCCGTAGAGCGGTGTGTTGGGATGGCGTTGAGGAAGGAAGGGGAGGAGAATACCACGGGCTGGATGGGGTTAGAATGAAAAGGAGGACGTAGTGCTGGTTTGGTCATCGTACTGGGTTTGCGGGGCTGATAGAACTGAATGGAGATCTTCTGAGCGAATTGATTCTGTGTGGCTAGGGTGATTTTACAGTGCTTATTGGTGAGGTTTGGGGTTTGGAACAGGGAACCTGGGGCGTGGGTCGAAAGCTTCTTTTTTTGCCAAGTGTTGGGTCGAGGTATGGTTGGCCATGCTTACTGTGTACGCTTATAATAACAGCCATACAACTCGGCCTGTTTCCTTTGAGGTCTTTAGGACTCGGTCAGGCATATGTATGCCTGCATAATCTGGTTGACAACTCTGAATTGGCTGCTTGTGGTGTTGTACCTATAGTAGGCATGCATCACGGCGACTCGACGACTCCTGCAATTGGTACGCTTGTGAAATGTCTACTACCGGTGAAGGAGGGCGGAGGGCGACACAAAGACTCACAAATGACGAAGGCTGTTACGTCTGACAGCTGTAGTCGGTTGTGCTGCCCTCGGTGAGGTGGCTATGGTTCGGACGGAACCCCGCTAGCCCGTGCAGCGACCCCTCCACCTTCCGTTACTACTCCCACTGTGGGCATTGCCTATCGCCTGAGGCAACAGCCTGTGAGAAGCCTTCTGTCATTCCTCTCAAATCATCCAATGAATATATCAGTTGGGAAGTGGTTTCTGCAAGACCTCTACTGTTCGGTAGGTATTGGAGTCGTCAATACCAGCGTCACGGTGATCCCTCCACCTTCAGCTCGCCGCGACCAGGGGTAGCCCCCATGGAGACGACGAGCCGTCCCAGCCAACAGGGAATCAACGCTTCTGCATCAATCCGCCATCGGAGCGTTAGCTATAGCTGTGATTGCGCAGAAGTCGATAAGGACGTCTGGACAAATTGCTGCCGTCGCAAGACTCGAGGGCGGGCTGGCCGGCTTCCTCCACCTGCACACAGCCCAATCTAGCTTACCGCCACAGCTTCTTATCATTGGCGAAGATGCAGTCCAAGAACTGCAGTCATGCACCTCGGTCAAGCAATACTGTCGCCTGCTGAGGACTCGGTCAAGGCTTAGCCCAAAGTACACCGCGGTCGCACGCGATCTGGCAAGGACAGGGAGTGAGGCTGAGCGCGAGTTGCATGGAGTTCTCCCAGGCTGTCCAGCGACCTTCCTCCTTCAACCAACCCACCTCATTGCAGACCACTTGGTCGTAGAAATCCGCTGCTTGTCCACATTCCCCCCGCCCCGTACCCAGTTGAGCCGACAGACCAACCGACAGACCTCCTCCCACGCATCAGATTGATTGCTGTGCTTAACGACGCAGGCCAGTTGGCGTCGTCGTCTGTACAGTATACCACCTCAACGGGCAGGTCACCCTGGCTCGAAGCATCCACTAGACCAGCGTGAGCTTCCACCTCGTTCGTGCTCGGTCGTATACGCTGTCGGGCTCTCCCTCCTGGGAAGGTCCACGGCCCTGGGCCGCTTAATAGTGGCTTAGATAGCAGAGCAAGTGTGATTCGGCCTCACAAGGTGCTGCGATCGACACCCAAAGCACGCGACACGCAAGACAAGCAGCATGTCTGGTCTTGAGGTAGGCCACACCCCTCCCCACATCGCTCCCGATAACACCACTATTTGCGCACGGCCCGTGTGTACTTCACGACCACCTGACGCACTACGATTTGTAACCTTGCTGACTGGTCTGACGGGTACATAGGTTGTGGCCGCGGTCGCTGCAGTTGTATCCGCCTTCCATGGTGGTGCCGAGTTGCTCAGCCTCGTCAAGAAGAAGCGCCGTGCACGGAAGATCCGCGATCATGCCCAGCAGGAATTCGAGGAAAACCAACTCGAGAATTCGCTAGTCCTTGGAGAACAACAAATCGGCTTGCGGTATGCGCAGGACCAGCGCGAGCTGGGAGATTACATGCGAGTTGGCGACGGTGAGTATTGTGCTACCCAAAGTGCACCGCAAGTCTAATCACTAACGGTCTCGACATGCAGTCGTCGCACGCGATCGCCTTGTTCACATCGCTTTGATTATGCAAGCTGAGATCATCAAGAGCTTACAGCTAGCAGCAACGTACGTAATGCCAGTTTATTAGAGTGCAAGCTTTCATCCTGACTTTGTTGCTAGTCACGATAACGCAATCCTGAACTTGCGAATCCTGCACCAGACTTCGATCGCGAACCGGAGGGAAACGTTTGTCACATTGGACGAGCTGAAGCAACGGATACTGGTCACACGACCTTTGGCGAGGCAGATAGGTGGATCCTATGACGGGTTGATGAACCGCGACCCCTCTGTGCAAACCATACGAACGAACGATCTGAGCTTGACGAGTTCAACATCGGGCGAATACATTCCAAGAGCTATCACCATGCCGTCACAGAGCGAGTCGCGAGAAGTAAAGCATGGTCTTAGCGAGTACTTTCGCACGAAGCGAAGCCGGGAAACACCAACGTCACCGGCTCCGCATACACACTCTCCTGCACACGCGGCCAGCATTAACTTCAGCGCTGCGCTAGAGGAACTTGTCAGATCACGAGGGTCGGAGGACCGCTCTGTCATCATGAAGGATATTAATCAGATCATTACTTCGTATGAAGGCCTCGATATCAACAGAGAGCCTAACGACCCATGGGATCGAAATCAGTACGACAGCGGCTATCCTGAAAGGCGCGACACTCTCACAATGCTCAACAATGGGGATTCGTTTCGGCCAGACTCGAAACGAGACGGGTCTCAGGGTTCCAAGACCTCAACGCCGATCAATGACTACCGGATGATGAACAGGCCGGGGTACCCGACCTACTCCCAGAACATTTTTGATGCGCAATATGAGCAACAACTGTTCGAACAGCAGTATAACAATTCACAATATACGGGAAGGGGTCTACATCCTTCACAACAGCCGCATCTGCAGCAGCCACGGTGGTCAGATGGTTCAGCTTCCAGCTCTGTAAACTCAGATGCTGTACTTCGTCACAACTCGGGCTCCTCTCAAGGTTCAAATATGCAACCTGTTTCTAACACAGCTAAGCAGTCTCCCCATGCTGATCAAGCCCATTTTTCACCAATCTCTCCACCACCAAATGCGCCATTTCCACAACGCAATGAAGATTCGCGTCTTCATCCGTCATTATCCCATTACGCATCATCTGACGAATACACTCCACCCATTGCACCACTGGCGCCTCATCGCGCCACAAGCCAACCCAACGCAACTTCGCAGGCTCCATTCCGTATTGATACCCCGAGCAACTCAAGAAGTATGTCTCAAGGAGACGCAATGCTGCCCGTCCACAAACCATGGCCAGGTAGTCAGCGAGACCCTTCTCCCATGCCACATCCCAGTTCCACGCAACAATATTCAACAATCATTCACGAAGAAGGCGACACATACAAGCAAACGCAGAGACCCCAGTATGATACTCCACAAACAACACGGAATGGATCGAGTGTCCACAGCGGTGGGAGCGGTCAAACTATAACACCGTCCGGCTTCGAGGCCGTCGAAGCAGCTGCGTCAGCACTCACCAATGGAACCCGACTGTCCGGTATACGGCAGCCCAGCGTAGCTCTCTCCATCGCCTCCACCGACAGCAGCGGCTCAGCCTCCATCGGCATACTCCCCGGCCCCCGAATCCGCTCCTCCATCCGCACAGACACCATCCAAAGCCCGCCCGCCGGCAAAGAGCGCATGATGGACGGCCGCCCTTGCAAAGACAACAACTACTGGGGCTTCTGCAAAGGCGCCTGGACGATTCGCGAAAACGTCTCCAAAGGCCTCCAAGTCCGCACCCAGCCCTCAGGCTACTACAACACCAAGCAAATGTGGGAATGCACAGCGTGCAGTTTCCAAGGCGACATGTTTTCCGCCCCGCACCCCACCAAGAAGAATAAAAGCATTGAAATCGTGGATCCCAGGATTCATATTAGCATGGCGGGAATACGCTATCGCTGGATTTTCTTGGCCAAAAGCCACGTCAAGAAGAAGCCTGTGGATAATCTAAATGATGATTGTAATTATGGGTGTGTGATTTGCTCTGCCGAGGGTAATGTCACAGGTGTGTATGGGGGCGTGGAATCGCTGATGAATCATATTACGCTGACACATGTTGCGGATATGAGTGAGAAGACGAGGAAGAAGGTGAATTGTGTGTTGGGGAGGGTGGCGGGTGCGAGCGAGGAGTTTGATATTAATGTACCGATTTTTGCGCAGGTGGGGGAGTTGGCGGGGTGAGGTTCTTTGGGGGTTGTGGGGGAGAGGGGAATGGAAGGTCTATTAAGGGAGAACGGGAGGGCGGGGTGGAAGGAGATTGTGTTTTTTTTTGGCTTGGATACCCTTTATACGTTGCTGGTTTTGTAGGAATGAGATACGTTTAACGTTTTACGATTTATATGCGGTTCGCTGTTGATCTGCAAGGTTGGTGGCGAGTGGCTGCTATGACTTCGTACCTCTTTCCTTCGACATCTTCATCTAGCAGGTGAGACTTGGGCTTGGCACGATTCATCCAGTAAATCAACCAGAAGAGGGGTCTACAGTGATACACTAGTTGTGTCACCCAACCAACACCAACCTTCAAAGTCGTCTTCCAACCATGTGTTTAAAGGAAGTAACACCTGTGTTTTGTCTTCTAGCGGCTTGTGACGTAGAATAGCTGCACAAATATGCAGTATGCGTGTACAACGCGCGAATTATAGTACTTTTCTTTGGGGGCCAGATTGGTCTTGTGATGTGTTCGGTATGGCTAGAGTGGAAGGCTTGATTTGGGATGGATTTGCGTTTTCTATGATTTTTGTTTAGTAGATTTAGCTCGAATTTTATGTTTGACAACGCCATTTCAAACTGTGAAATCTGGAGAGGAAGACCACACCAACAGCAATATTGGCGGAGCTATCATCACAATGCCAGACCACGTCACTGATATTACCTGGTCCACGGCGCGTATCCGAAACTACCCAACAACGGATACCGGTACACATACATGGACCCTCTTCTACATGGACCCACCCGAGGCAACGATCACTATGGTCGCGTACTCGACGGCCGAATTACTCATAGAATCAGACGATGTCGTGGCAGTCCAAAACCATACCACGACTCTGACGAACGGTGTTGTGTTGTTGTTGACGCGTGATCCAGACGTACTGTTGTATCGAAGACTAGCGACGGTGGGATCTTCTTCCACGGAAGATGCATATCTTTCGTCCTCCGACGCGACGACTTCATCTAGTGAGATGCAAGCTAGTCCTCCTTTTCCTTCGACATCATCCGACGCCACGACTTCCGTGGTCACCCCGGGAACGAATGCAAATGGATCTGCGTTGTCTCACTTGCCTTCCAACGAGATTTCCTCCTCTCACACAGCATCCCCGGCTGCTGTTTTTACGAATAATAGCAAACTAGGTAGCGGAACGATTGCTGGAGTTGCGGTTGGGGCTGTGGCCGTGCTTCTATTCATCATAGGAGCAGTGTACCATGTATCTCCTGCTGCGACGAAGGAAGAGAGCCATGACAGCAACGGACACACCGGCAGATAACGGACCATGGAACCAGCATTCAAACAGTCAAGTCGCTAATGCGAATCAATATCCGCCAGAGAAAGTCGTTTACCGTCACGAATCATCCGGCGTCCAGGTTCCACAAGAATTGGAGTCTCCGAAGGAGGAGATTGGGTCATTGCGTTTCAGTGGACTAGCGACAGATGTTAGACATGTTGAGTTGCCAAGTGCCACAGATGGGCTCGACTATTCCGCTACATCGAGACGCACATCTGTGCCTGCGAATCAAGACAGAATATCCAAAGTCATTGACGAGTCATCTCCCCATGTTCAAGCGCAGAGGCGTCGCGAGGTCGAGTGGTTGGAATCCGAGGAAGTGAAGCTGCGACAGCGTCGGGAGGAATTGTTGCAACAGGGAAGGAAGCATAGTGGATGATGATGTAAAAAGGATTTAGGTAGAGAACCAGACAGCGAAGCAGGCGGGACTTCTCAAGATCTTAGAGACTTGGGATTATCTTAACATGCATGTAATGATGTAGAGCGTAATTAGCTTTACATACACACTTGACGTCGTCCAGTAATCCCAACAGAAGAAACGATCACCATACAGGCATCAGCAAAAGGAAGATACATAGGCTTACTCGGCCCTGCCTAAGGTGCTTTTCTCCAAGATCCCTCCCCGCCCTCGCAAATCTTATCAGCACAGTCATATACCGCCTCGCCCCATGCACAAGCGCACCAGGAACACAGCGAATCGGTCATACATTACCCTTCTTGGCCAAATTCTTTGTACACACTAATTTCTAGAATAGGAAGCTAATTTGCTGTGGTCAGAAATGCGGCATGCTTGAGAACACAATATGTTTGGTCGGCTGTCAAACTCATATTTCGTTAGATTTCATGCCATTATGATAATATACATCAGTTTCTCACAGTTGTGCGCCTGCCTTGACGTGTAATCGAACAAATAAGCTGGCTGAATAGAGTTTCTCCGCTACTATTCTGTCTATGAATTTGACCCTGTACGATTTGGAAAATTTATGCAGGAGAAGAATCGGACTGTATGATGTAGCTTCATAGGAATGACCAAAGTGGGTGTGCATGTTCAACATACACCAACTACGGGCCTGTAAAGTATGAGCTCCGGTCCCACTCAACTACCGCTTCATTCACATGGTGTTCTGTTATGTACATGTCCCACATCTGATTGTTCCAAATATCTCAATGGTATGTACCTCATGACAGAATGGGCACAAAATAACCGCATCGTATCTTATTCGTTCAAACCGATGGGCCTAGAACTGGTATACAGGCTTGCAGAGGCTTGATTACCATTTCGTTGAACATGAGTTGTACATGAATTGCTTGAGCACTCGACGTACTATCCTCCTCGGGCTCTTTCTGGATTCCTTTCAAACAGAACCTCACCACGCTTGCGTACGTCGAGCCCATATGCACCCCAAGTTCGGGGACCAGGTCTTCTATTACTCGTAGACTTACTTCATGTGGAACTGTGTTTTTCCCAAGATCCTTGGTTAGTCTCTTTAGTGTCTTCCACAATCCAATCTCCAGTAGCACCATTCCTAAACTGTAGTAGTCGTAAACACGGCGATATCGTTTCTTGGGGTTTGAGTGCGTGTAGTCGGGATGCTGATAATCCAGCAAGGACGCGTCCGCCACTGGCCCTTCGGACCATTCTTTTTCATCCTCCGGTCGACTATGATTGAATCCTACGACAAACGGTTGCCTGAAGTCGATGGTTGGTTCTGCGATCGGGCTTTCGGTGTTCGAAGAATCAATCTGCGGCTGGAAGAAGACGATTGAGCACGAGTTGAGGTTTTTGTGCAACCAGGCAGCCTTATGGAATTGTGCGACAGACTGAGCGAGGTTAAGTGCGAGCTGGAAGCGATGCTCGAGCATAGGCTTTTTGGTCTTTGCAGCTAGGATACCAGCTAGAGTCCGCGGAATCCTCCGTTTTAGTGATCTTTGGTCGCTATCAATCTCTGGAAACCTGAACAGGAGGCTGAAAGACGCGTAAGCCAAGTTTATATGGAATCCGACGCATCGGAGAGTATTTAATCCCTCTATTGGCGGTTTCGAGAGTTCTTCTGTTAACCTTATGACACGTTCCAGAAGACGCTGACCGTACTCATTGGTGCGGTCTACCAGGATCTTTTTGCTTTCTACGACCACCGGAACACCATTAAAATCGGCGACCTCGATACCGTCATACTTCTCCGCAGAAGTAATCAGGGATGAATCGTACTGCAGTGCTTTGTCTTGTTCTTGGATTGATGAAGGGTGCGACACGTTCATCAACTTAGCAGCCGCAAGTCGACTAAGCACACGGTAGTCTTCCGAGCCGCTAAAAGCATCGCGATACCTTTCCAGTGTTTCCTGGTCCTCAGTGCTCAGAAATTTTATTTCTAGCCTTGATAGTAGACCTTTTTTCACGCTTTTCGGTGCAGCATCCAGTAGTCTGTCGATTGCGCCGTACAGATAAACGCAAAGCAGCCCAAAGTCTTGGGGGTCCATATTTGCCTTGCTTTGTGTTCCAATCTCAAGTTCAAGTGCATCAAAGTCTCGAAGAATGTCGTCGATGCTAGAAGGCGTTGACAGTTTGGCGTCTAGTGCGTGCCGCAAATCCAAAAGTGTAGGATCGGTTTGGGCATCGCTAATGGATGCCTGAATCAGCATCAGCCGCTCATACTCCATTTCGATCTCCACATTGTTCACGAGTCCACAGAACGCTCTCACTTTGACAGAGACCTCCTTCAGCCGGCATAGGATTGATACTCTTCGCAGCGCTAGAGTAACACTTTTTGCTAAAGGTCTTTTCAGAGGGTCCGTGTTCAAGATCTCCAGGATCAAGGCGAGGAGTTCTGGCCTGGCCGTTTCGGTACTCATCGGGAGCTGCTTGAGCCAGGGTTTTACATGTGGATGATCCCTTTCTCGATTGTGGAAGATATAGGTCGCAAAAACCCCATCCAACTGGATCCATCTCTTCTGTTTGAATTCGGTTACCCCTGCATGTCCGTTAGTGAGGTATGTAAGTACAACGGCGAGTATACACCCGAAAGACCAGACGTCGCTTGCGCGGTTTATTTTCCCTTTTTGGAATCTAGTAGTTGGAATCTCGCATTCTGGCGCGCGATAGTGTCCGCCTCCATGATTATAGGATGTCGAAGATCCGTCCTTCGCCTCACGGAATACGGAAAGTCCGAAATCAGCTAGGTAGAGGCCCTCGTCGTCAACGAGGATGTTGTCAGGCTTGATGTCCCGATGGCAACCAATCAGGTCTACCTGAAACGTGTCCGATGTGAAATTGTGTAGGCTTTCCATTGCAGACGACAGGAGACTGAGTGCATAAAAAATACTTCTGTCGCTTTTGAAAACGAGTGGCTGGAATTCTCCGGATAGTACTTCTCCAAGGTTACAAGCTTTTCGTGGGAACAGAAAGCTGTGGGTGCTTTTAAAGGTATAAGATCCAAAGAGAGGGAGAATACTAGGATGTCGCAAGGCTCGCAGGTGTGCAAGCATCTTCAGTTCTTGCCTGAAATTTGTGACCAGCTTTTTGTCGAGAATTTGCCTGGCTGTAATGGTCTTGGGGTTGTTCAAGGGTTCCTCATCCGTGCCTCTATCTTCACCATTCATTGGGCCATCGTCTTTTGGTGATGCTATCATGCCAATATCCTTCCGTATCAACATCGGTAGCTATCGCAAGGTAAGCTAATTACAGCAAAGGATTTGCTCCTCGTCCACTCACCACCTCTTCAGCGGTCGCAAGAGCCTTTATATGGGACCTGGGCAGTTTGACCTCATACACCTTGCCAAACGAACCCTGCTTCTCTTCTTTCAAAGGGTTTTCATATGTGAACGGAAGGATAGTCTCGTCCGCCAAGCAAGAATGAGTGCCGTAGAAAATTGGCGCAATCAACTCCCATTGCCGCAAATCGAAATCGTCTGCGTCGTGCCCAATGTGTTCTCGCACCTCAGGGTACATAAGAGGGAGCTTCGCATCTAACCCAGACGGCGAATATCGCTCTTTCTCAACAAATGTACGAATCGCGTCTCCTCTTCCGATCATAATCAAAATTGCGAATGTCTTCCTTCCATTATCGACGACTTTTGCATTGACTTGGTGTAGTTCATGGCGATCCATGCCATAACTTAGGAGAGCTCTAGCGATAGCTTCATTAGTCATAATGGCATCTATCCGATGTTCAGGGATGAAATATCGACCAGGCGTTGTAGAAGACCATTTGCGCTTCTCGTCTTGCAGTGCATTCTTCAGTTCAACGGGCATCATTGAAGATACGTACGAAACTGCTGACGGGGGTTGTTTTTCTACTACGATATAAGCGCTAAAGGAGATTCGTTCGCCCTCTGCAGGCCGCGCCGCTCCAATGAGGGTCAAAAACAACCACTGAAACAGGCATGTGACGAGTCAACAAGCCGAATCATGTGGAGCGCACCGTATTGATTTGAGACTTTAACCAAGCATAAGTGAAACGATCTGATCCGACAGAAGAGTAGGGGCATATACCTCAGTCAGTCTCTTGGGTACAGTCAGTACGTAGTGATTGTCTTCTTCCTATGGTGTATCAGCTTTGCCTTGTCCACAACATCCAAGATTCACACACCTCTATTGAGAAGTTTCCCACGCCGAAAAGCGAAGTGAGAAGAGTGATCAAGTCTGATCGAATGATGTAATGATTCGAAATTGTCTGGGTCTGGTGTTGGTTTTGCATGCTTAATACACGACTATAAAATCTATAGTCTTCACCGGAAATGCTGTAAGAGCACAACGAGGCGAAAAGGAGCTGTGTTATGAAGAGGCACACACAAGATGAGGTGTTAAGTTTGCCTGTAGGGGCAGGTGAGAGTAAGAGATAAGGCATATACAATAGATGACCGGCAGATTAGGCTTATCCCAATTGCGGGGGCTGAGTCTGCCTGCAGGACTACGGAGCGAATGAAAGGCAGCCACGCACGAATTGCGGGTTTAACTGTACTTGCAGAACCTGTCAGCAGTAACGCAATAAGACATAGCGTGTAGATCAAGATGTGTTTGTATGCCACAGTATGTGCCGCCCATTGTCTACTCTAAACCGCGCTAAACCATGCGATACGAGAGCAACCTTGCAAGAGGACCTTCCATGTTCATTGCGCCTTATTCAACAGAAGGCAAGGCTGAGACAACCAAACATGGCGTCACAAACAATGACTGCGGCTTAATCGGCGGGTTCCTTTCGAGAAAGATCTTTACTTCGTGAAATCTACATATTCAAGACAGACCACGGAATACTGTGTGACTACAACCACTATCATTAAGATAAGCTGGCGCGGGGCTTGTGGTATTATGTCACAACGACTAAGTGATGACGAAAGAACCCGGATATTCTCCTCTCACATTGACGACAAGATTCATTCGCTTTACATCTCGAGCGACATGAGAGGTCAGTATGCTCTAGCCCTTGAGATGATACCGAACGACTCAGCGATCTACAGCGTGGAAACAAGTTGTAAACACTCCACAATTGCTCTACCTGCCATCGGCGGTCGACTCAGAGGTGATCTACACGTTGTTGCACTCTTCGTTTCGTCATTGATTTACCTACAGCAGACACAAGACGATGAAGGTGCTGCGTTTTTCTAGTCAGTTAAGCCTGCAGGATTATGTGGGCTTGTTAACCGTACACCTAGCATGGTACAACAAAACAACTCGTGGGGTCGTATATCCTTGACTTATAGGATGTGGGAAGCCATTACTTCCTACCACAGCGTCTTTGAAGATCATTTTCCCTTCCTCCAAGCCTTTGGCTGCAAATCTAACCATGAGAGCAATGTTCATAATGGACATGCATGGCGATGCAACGAGAACAGTGCAAATTTTGGTATACTATATCAAGATACAAATCTACGCGAACGACATTGACGATTACGATAGAAGTTTGCTACAATATCCGCTTCTTCCAGCATAATGGAAGAACCACAGGTGACTGTTGGTCACTACGTCAAATAGGCGTGTATCACAAGTACGAAAGTTCAGGGCAACGTTCGGTCTGGATATTGATAAGCGTGTCCGACACGCCGCAGCAAGCTCTGGAGGCCGCGAAAAAGCCTAATGTTTCTGATTCCCGGCAGACTTCGAGCGTTTCATCACTGTTTCACAGTACTTTGCTAGAGACAACGGCTCAAGAGTGGCGATCCTACCTTGAAGGTCTTAACGCGCAGCTAGATCTTCTGGTAAGCGTCTGTGGTCCTTAGAATTACCCTAGTTAACACTATTAGGATGAAAAGGCTTGTTTCTCTAGGGTTGGGCAAACTCATAGTGCCGACTACCTTGTTACTTTCGCTGATTGTCAAAGACTGCAGAGGCTACGCAAGAAACTCATAATAGCTCGAAACGTTTTGAAAAATTCAATTAGCCTTGCTTACGGTGTCAAAACACGGTTCTCAAGATTGGCCGCAACGACAAATGATCGCACTCATCTTTACACATGCGAAGCACTCGAGAGATATATCGAGGCACTTCAATCTTACAAACTCACAGCAGGTTCTATTCTGGAATACTCTCGTTTTACGTCACATTTGGTAGGTTGAATGTCCGACCATTTGTATATTAGTCTACTGATGAGATGACCTATTTAGCTCGAAAAGATCTTGGAATTTAGAAACAATGAGAACAGCGAGCGTAACAGCACAGCATTACGAGATATTGCGGCCGAGACTCGCAACGAGAATGAGACCATGACTAGTCTTGCGAAGCAGTCCGCCCAAGATTCAAAGCTTCTGAAGGCTTTGACAACACTGGCAACAATGTACCTGCCTGCCACTCTTTTCGCAGTGAGTAAACCCCATGAAGCATGCGAAAGGCATAACCTGATAAACGTGGAGACGGTTTTCAGTTCAAATCTAGTCGAGCTCCGTACTTTGGACAAAGAAACAGAGCGAATGCATTTGAGACTAAGTAACGGGTTTTGGATTTACGTTATTTTAACCTTGGGTGTTACATTTCTCACTTCGGCGTTGTTGCTGTGGTTGAATAGGTGCTGGGCTCGACGTGGTGAAGGCGGAGCTCAATGCAAAGCTTCTGCAGTCGTTTCTGTTTCTGCAGCTGCTTGATATCTGCTGAGAGCATCCTTAGCCAATGATGTCAATCGATGTTCCTTGCCACACCGTGCAATTTGCATTTCATAGACCCTTGACGCCTCCCCAACAGCCATTGAGAACTTCATCTGTCGTGCGTAGACCGCCGCCAGGTTTCCCAGAACAACTGGGTAATCGGGGTTCTTTTGCTCATCCATGTTTCCCAGAAGCTGAAGGCTTAGCTTCTCTGCTTCTTCCCATTTCTCTTGCTTGTACAAAATGTGAAAGAGTGTTCCCTTCATCGTAAGCATGTCGGGGTGGCTTTCGTCCATTCTGCCTGCGGACTTGCAGATTATTTCGTTCAATATACCAAGGGCCTCATGGTACCGGTCACGGATGATATATGCTTGAGCGACGTTTGTATAAATCTTGAGCGTGAGGCCGTGACAAGTCCCAAGCGATTTCCCGGCATCAAGAGCGGCGTGTTCTGTCCGAATCAGGTGTTCATTGGCTGCCTTATTCTGCAATCTTCCATCGTTGTAAACTGACATCAGGTTGCTTATTTTAATTAAGTTTGAGGGATGTGCCTGCTCATAGAGCTTGCCTGAAATTTCGAGCACTGCTCTTAGCTCTTCTTCCGCTTCAATAAGCTTCCCATTGTTTTGTAGAGCTGATGCAAAATTGCCTCGAACTACGACCAAGTGAGGATGACGGTTCCCAAGTACAGTCACCGAATGCTGTACCACCTCACGGAGAGATTGCTCTGCTCGATCCCAGAGACCACGGATAAGATACATTGTTGCCAGATTGGACTTCACAAGTAATGTGTCGACGTGATTTTTGTCAAGATCTTTGCTGCGAGCGTTGAGGACTTCGGTGTAGAGGGTTTCTGCCTTCTCGTAATGCCCAATCTCGCGATAGCTGGAAGCTAGATTGATTTTGGCGCTCTGTGTATGTCTGCTTGAGTCTCCATACTTTTTTAGGTATGTTTTCAAGAGAGATTCCTGTAAACATGCTGCGATTTTGAGATTATCGCGAACGTAGTATAGTGCGGCCAAAGTTGATGTCAAGGTACATGCGATGTGGTGTGTTTCTCCGAGTGCGCGTTTTACATCCTCCAATTCTCTTCTGCACCAGATTTCAATATTCTCTACATCTGACGACTTTGAATAAACCTGAGCAAGATCGATCGCGTCGAGATGTCCCATTTTAAATGCAACTCGGAACTTGCTGTCCTTGTAATACTGGTATTTGTAATTCGCTCTGAAGTTTTCCAAGCCCTCAGTAGTGCGCTTTACAATATCGTGGTCAAGGCGTGACATCAATCTTTCATATTCTGTGTCGCTTCTTTCTGTCCCAAACCCCAGCTGGAAACACACAGCAAGATTGGCAATATCCGTCGCCGATGGATATTGTTTGCCTTTTATTCTGGCATGGAGTGCCTCTGTTATGCTAGCTCGAACTCGAAAATGGGCACTGTACAGCGACGTGGCGATATCGAACAGCTGCGTCAGTTTAAGGTGATTCAATGATGAGGAGCGGGGGTAGCCACTGACATTGAGCTGATACTGTTTGTTTGAAGGCCATAATGAAGCTGGATAGTGCAATGGAGAGAGTTGTGCTTGAGAATTGTCGTTGACTGTTCCTGCTGGCAGAAATCGTTCCTCGATGAGAGCAGCGAGTGCTTCCAATGGTTTCATGATAGTTGCATCCCTTGGATGTGACGTCTGCATTTCGACCCAGTCTATTGCTTTCTTCAAATCCTCGTCGTTGAGATCTCGCTTTCGCAACATTTGCATATTCAGTCGTAGAGCGCGTTGTTCTGCGTCCGGGTTGAAACAAACGAGGAAAAGTAACTTCAATGCTCCTTTCAAATGATTGGACAGTTCCAATTGGCCAACAAGTTGACACAGCCTTGACAATGTCTGCTCCCTTTGGTTTGTATCCTGTGACTGACTCGGAAGCTCGAGCGTGTTCGGATGACCGTGAAAGATGAGCCATTGCAACAACAACCCCAAGGAATATATATCGGCCCCTTTTGCTCGATTAAAACTCCATTGTGATCTGTAGTTGTAATCAGGATCCCTCCATCCTGTCGTACCTGGGTACGGTGTGAAGCTCCTGCCATCTGCATCCAAAACAGCAAAACTGAAATCCGTGATCTTAGCTGTGAATAACTCGCTAGCTGACGCAAACAGCAATACATTTGCGGGTTTGATGTCGCCATGGAATATATCTGTGAAATCTCAGTATTATCCAATCTCTCTTTTAGAGAGACTAACTGCAGGAATGAAGCTTAGAGACAGCTTGAATGATTTCTGTGGATAATTGCAATCGTGTTTTGATCGAGACAGGGTCCGACCTCTTCGTTTCCATGAAAGTAAAGAGACTTCCAAGATCGGTCTTTTCGAAAACTAAGACGGGGCGGACTTCGCCTCCAGGCAAGATATTCCAACATATGCCTTCAAGTTCAATGATATTTGGGTGTTCTCTGATACTCGGATTCCCCAGGACCTGGATCTCAGACGTGGCTTCATTGAAGGCTTCTCTCACTCCTAGATCATCAAAAGTCTTGAAAGCGAAGCTTGTCTGAAGGTTGGCGATCGACTGCTGGATAGTGCCAGATTGGCCTTGACCGATATCGCCTAGGGACGGTAGCCAGGTGTACGGGATTATGTCAACATGCCAAGCTGAGGCCACGGTAAGATAGGAGATGACATCTACTGGCACTAGTAGATCTGGAAGAGGTCCGGATGACGCAGACTCTGATGCGTCAGACGTATACAAGAGGCGTTGGCCATTTTTCTGATTCTGAATGTTCATTCTCGACACCTATGCACACGATTTGCTTCTCAGGTCGCATAACCTTATTGAATGCGTAGCTGCTGCAAAGCTCCAAGATTTGTCTGCCTGTAAAATGGAATTTTCAGTGGTTTGTGGCGCAAGGCTGATTCACGCTTTGAGACGCCCAGTATGCAGTGAGATATTGAAAAAAATAAGCAGAGAACGCGAGCTAAGGCAAGGTATGATCAGCAACTGACCGATCAGACGAGCAATGCCTTGCCAGCACTTCCGGTGAGGATTTTTTCATGGAGGGCCATGATGCCTGGTTCTGCCCTCTTGACATGCGTAGGCTGCAAAGTGCTTGCTTTTGCAGTAACTGTCTGAAATCGGTACTAATTCAGTATAGGAAGGCATGCAACACAAGAACAGCCCATGATCGCGCATCGTGGAAACAGGTTATTTCTTTTACGAACACGAGAGACAATGAGTAGGAGTATATTTAGTAGTAATAGTGCATCGTTATATCAATTTATCGAAAGGCCTAGATAAAGTATTTTAGAGACTTACTCTTAATAGGTAGATATCAGTCTTAAGGTGAAAGCTCAACATATTAAAGTACTACACTGGTCTATGGTAATCTACAGTTGTATCATAGTAGAATAACCTTAGCTAGTGAGGTATAGACTGTCAAATATAATAGCGAACGGGACTTTGGTGCTTAACATCTAGTAGTCTATCAAAAGCTATTTGGCTTCTTCACTCCATCGTTCAGTTTGTCTTGCTTCTTCAGGTTACCCAGTCTACACAATACTATGACAGTTCTTAGCAGAAGGACGTTGCGTGAGCTTTGGACAAGTGACGATTTGCACACATAGGTAGAGTGGGAGATGATCATGGCGAGGGTTTTGTCTACCGTTCATGCTCAGCCTTTTCTGAGGCCCCCAAAAGCCACTATCACGTGTAGTTTATCTGTGAGCAACTCGCTCGGAACTTGCCTAAAGTTCATCATACGGCTTAGTGGAGTGACCTTATATTTACTAATAGTCACTATCAGAAACTATACCATAGGTCCTTATTGAGACAAAAAGTGACCTATGACTCGACAAGACCTACGCCGTACAACATCCAGACCCCAAACCATCATATCATCTCCCATTTCCCGCATTTCCTACGCGGTATCCGGATAATCCGCTTGCCCAATTTTCCATCCCGCACACTCAGTCCGACCCGCCGTGTTACCCCAGCGCTCACATCTCCCCGCTTGCGGGTTTGTTGCACACTGCCCGCCGCTCGCATCAATCAGCTGGCAAAACGTGTACCTATTTCACTCTTCGTCAGCGTTCCTAGCATAATGGAACAGAGTTCCTTGGACCGCTGTGCCTTACGTAGATGGATTGGTGTTGAAGTTGTAGCAATCTCCCGCCACCGCTGCTGGGTCCTTTGGGAGGCAATTCTCAGTCACGAATGAATAGGCTGTTTGGCCGTTTCGAGTTTTGGTGCGCTTTTGGATGGCCGGTTAGAAGATTGAGCTTATCATGACAGGTGGTATGGCATGTTATGGTGATCTGGGAGTCAAAAGAGGAGCAAGGCAAGTAGGTATGGTATGGTATAATGACATGTACTTACAACGAGCCTGGCATTTGGCCCGGGAACAGCACCCGCAAAACACGAAGTTGGGAACTCAGCCTTGCTCACGAGAGTCGCTCCCGTGCTCCCGGCAGCTTGCAAGTCGTTCCCAAAGTCAGGGAGAGTGATGGAGCTGCCGTCGGGACAGCGGAAGGGATCTTGGACCAAGTGACCCACGTCTACGCATGCGCCGGCACCGGAACAAAGCTCTTGGTTCCAGATGGCGAATGCACCGGGGACACTGGCGGCGAGGACGAGGAAACGCATGTTGGAGTGGTATGTGGTATGGGAGTTTGGGAAATGTAAGGAGTATATTAGTATGCTCAAATACCGTAGTGAGCGCGAACAAGACTTCTCTTATACATCCTCCCATCGCAAGTCGATTTTGTACCGCCTTTATTTGTAAGTGAACGCATTTCGACCAAGCTAACCATGCCTAGAAGGTTAAAGTGACGAGACAGTGCCGTCGAGGTTCTATCTGGAGCAAAGCTAAGGATATCGGTAGTTCTACAGCCGGAGATTTGCTCCGACGGGCTGTGCGATTCACGGAGAGGTTTGTATTTTCTGTGCTTAGGTATGTATAGCCGGTGTGGCAAATCTTACATCGTAGAGTACCTATGTACTATATAACATGTAGTTCTAGATGCTTGAAACAGCCTGAGAGTATACTGTACTGTGCTGTGTAGAGGTTTACTACGGCCCCTATATTTCAAGGTTGCCACGTAATGCTCGGGAACAAGTACAAGAATCGGCCCTATACGACCCAGGCCCTATGTTAGGGCTGATGCACCATAGGAAAGTCGCATGAGCTGTTTCCGATGCAACCATGTCGCGCAGGAACAACATCGAGCGCCCGATCGATTCGCTGATTAGAATATAAAAAAAATGGTTTGAACAGAGTTGCCTAAACCGGTTAGCGGTGTTTCAACGTGCAGAACTTCGTGAATACCAGGAACAGGGGACAGCAACCACGGACCAGGACCTTGTAAGTCAGACTGGAGGCCTAGTTTTCAGTGTCCTATAATCGCATGTGGAGGGATTACGGTTTAACACAATACACAGTGTGAAAGTTGGTGGTAAAACAGACTTCGGTGCCTGAGTATGTAGGAAGCGCGTTTGAAATTGAGTATGAGACGGATACGCCAAGATCACGATCTCAAAATCAGGAAGGCTTCCCTGTTCTTCTTACCCCACTCGTAGTCAGCCCGCAACGTCAAGCCGCCATACATCTCCGTTAACCTGCATCGGCCTGGGACGTCTTTCCCCGTGCAAGTAAACAGCACCAGTCAGTCATCTGCATTTGCGGTCTGATTCAGACCAGCGCTCAACATGGCCGCGCAAGTCGAGCCTGAGATCGGTATGCACGATCTAGCATGCAATAGAAATATATGTTTCTCGCCGGCGGTATGGACGGTCTTAACGTTTTACATATAACGCGCCATACACAAGACACGAGATGGAACATCACGTTCTCACGAAATCAAGCCCGCCCTGTTCGTTCCTTCGCAATCTGCCTCTCATACCCTTTGGCCTGATTTTCCATTTCGCTCCATCTTTCGACTCTCAAGCTCTCATGTTCTCAACCTCGCATATGGGTGAACAGAGGCGCCAATGCCGTGTTCTTCCACAGCCCTCGCTTATCGCCTCTGCTCAGTACGATACTGGCTACTAAGAGGACAACGTACATGAGCACTACCACGCCAGGTAGAATGAGCCAAGGCCAGGTCACGTGAATATAGGTCTCTTCGCGATACGAAGTTCCAAAAGCTCTCGTGGCATTGCTCCTTCGCGGATCTTGTTCGTCATCGAAGTTGCAATGTTAGTGAAAGTCTGCGACATGTGTGGCTGCATGTATAGTGCCCGTCCCACGGCATCTTTCTCGGATGTTGTGAAAAATTGTGCCGCAAGCCAGGCTGCCAGTATGTCGCGCTCTTCAGCGTTGACTATGAAAGTTCTATCTGGTCCGTCAAAGTCCGTATTCTCTTCCACCTCGAATCGACCAGAACGAATACCGTCGTCACCGAGGGTAACAGCTACAGGGGATTTCAAGGGCCAAGTTCGTATGTCTGGGGTGAAAATCTCGCCTCCGATAACCTTAACCTCGGAGTAGCGTTTCGCGCACCATGAGAGACCACATTCATATGCTTCGGCGCGTGTGTACCTTCGCCATGTTTCGCTGAAGCGCGTGATACCAGCAATTACAATCGAGTCCGTAATGTTCCCCACGAAGTCTGTATCTACTGACTTCGCAGTGGCGTTCAGAAGCGATCCATAGTTGCCAACAGCATTAGCACCGTATTCTCCATATAGCGCTAGTTCTGATGGTAACGTGAAATTGCAGCCTCCGATATGTGCCATACAATGTTCAGAATGGGCGCGGAACCATCCGATCATGAAAGAAGAGACTTACGGAAGACTTCGAATACCTTGAAAAAGCAGGACTGCGTGGCTCTGGACGAGATTCCGGCATTAGTAGGCGATACTAAGCCTGAGCTGTCGCATGGTAGAATTGGTTTAGTGAATGATGTTAAAGCAGACAAGAAGAAGTTTTACGAGTGATAGCGTATGATGGATGAGGAACGGGGTAGGCTGGATGTTCACATTACAGTTTGAGGCATTGAGACCATGTTCATACACAATACCGAAGATCTGCTGTTAAGAATTCGATGTTGTGACTGAGCAGTGAATGTTATTGTGTTAAAGACAAGTAGATAGATAATATCTTTGAGAGTACATTAGAGCTTGTGGTATGTCCCTTGGGTTCTTTTCGGCTCTTCGCATACGAGAGAATGATATGCTGTAGAAATTCTGCTAGTTTCTACCAAGCCATCGTATGCATATGAGGTGGCACTGGTACAGGAAGAGTATGTATATATAGTGTGATACTCAAGAAAAGGAAGACGCAAGATAAATTTCTTAAAACGGTACCATGACAGACGACGGATCGGGCAGGTGATCTAATTCTAGTATGCTATGGTTGCATATTAAGGGATTACTTTGTAACAAACTATATATTCATTATGGAAGTCGCTAGTAAAACAGACTTTGATGCTTAAGACTTTATACACAATCAAAAGTTACCAACCCTATATATAGCATACTTGTTCTGCGTTCTAAAAATCCTGCAAGTAAAGACAACCTTGCTTTGTATAAGACCCTCTCTATATCTCACAGGCCGTATGTATCTGAATAGCGATTAATATCATACACACACTGATAACAGTTAAAGTACGAGTTGTGAGCAAAAAAACAAAAAACATACAACAGCGGGGATTCGCTAGTGATCACCCGCCTAACTACTAATCCGCCGGTACACTGCTTATATATGGCTGAGCGGACGGGAAGCCTACTTGTCTCTCTGTCTCTCAACCTTAAAGCCCGTTTGAACCCCGTATCTGGAAGTCAGTAAACCGCATCCAGACTAAATTAGGACAAAAGTTGTGTGCTACGGCGAAACATGAAATGGGGGTGGCAAAAGAGTAAGCACTGATACTTATACTCGTACTAAAGCGGCACTATGGCGCGTAAAGTACGGCTGAATTACTCGGCTACGCATGGCGTGTAGTTCGAGATGGCAAAGGAGATGTCGCGTTGCGCTGGGCATTCAGCATATTCACATGTCTTGTGCGTATTTGCAAAGAAGAATTTCACAGATCGGGTCAGAAGGAATTTCTACAAGAGTCTTTCGAGCTGATTAAACGTGCGCATGCCCTTGACAGGAGATGGTCGCGTGATTTCGATCATCTTCTGGTTATGTCTGAAATGTACTTATGAAGATTTCAGGAGAACAGGCTCCCGCCGCCCGCTGGATCACGCCATCGAGTTTGGTGTTAGAGCTTCAGAGATAGCGCTGGATTCAAGAGCAAAATGGTGCAAGGCCAATCTTCTGTCGCATCTGGGATCTCTCTTCCTAAGACGATCATACCAGACGCGGTTGTACTCAGACACTAGTCAAGGCATCAGGTACATACAACTAACCCTTGAAATGACGATGGAGAGATCTAGGGGTAGGGCAGTACATCTCTGGAAGCTTGGCGATGCCTTTAAAATCCGATTCCATATGTTCCAGAATGCAGATGATCTAGCAAAATCGACGCAAGCTTTCCAATCAGCCTTAACATGTCACGATCTCAATGCTTATTTCCGCTTTCTGGTTCGTCATACAGCAGTTGATAACTTGGCCAGAGAGGAATCATGGTCACAAGCGATGGAAATGCTGGTTCGGATGAGAGAAGAATTACCAGAGGCCTTTTCGGTTGTTCTCCAACTTGAAGATCTTCAAAACCGCCTTCGTAAAGTGTCAGGATTGGCTTCGTTTTCGGCATCAATCTCAATACGGGCACGAAGACCACTCTTCACAGCGCTTGAAACGTTAGAAGCTTTCAGTGGAGTTGTGACCAGCAGATTGTTGGCTACAAAATATCAGGATGACAGTCTTCGAAAACATCACGCTTACCAAGCAAGAGATTATGCAATCGCTCAGCAGAATATCGAGGGCTTGCGGTTCCCAGGTTTCGAGAACCATGAACGGCTTGATATATCTTCAATAGAAAGGCGCAGCAGTATTGATCTCCGACGATTAGAAGAAGCCCTCCAGCAAGTAATCAAAGCGATAAGGCAGCAGCCTAGCTTTGAGTGCTTCTTGCAATAGCGATGAGATATGTGCTCTGTCCAGGGAAGGCCCTGCCGTATGTCTAAACATCAGCCACGTGGGTAGCGAAGCTTTTCTCATCAGTGAGAATACAATCGCTGCGATCCCACTACCAGGGTTACAAAGACCGGATGTTGAGAAAAAAGTGAAGATTTTGGCCTTCAATAGTAACAGGCGCCGCAGAGATGCTTCTCTGTGCCTGGATGAAGAGGATGGCGCTGACGGCAACAAGATCAAGAATCATGATCCTAAGTTGCATTCAGCGCTGCTGAACCTCTGGAATCACGCAGTCCAGCCAGCCTTGCAAGCACTAAGACTCCTAAGGCACGACCCCAAGCCCAAACCATTACCTCGCGTAAGGTGGGTTGTCAGTGGCATTGCATCATTGCTGCCGCTCCACGCTGCAGGATCACACACTCCCGGGTCAACTGACTGATAACACTATCAGTCATGTTGTCTCTTCGTATTCTCCAAGTCTTATGGCGCTAGACTCGCTTTGTCGAAAACCTCAATTTGCGATACACGATGAGAAAGCAAATGTTGTTGTAGTGTCCATGCCAACAAGCCCTCGACATACGCCTTTGGCTTTTGCTTAAGAAGTGGAGGCAATTGTGACACATACCATGTTTTGGGCAGTTTTGTATGCATTAACATCTTGCACAGTTGCTCACTTTGCGTGCCACGGTTTCGTAGATGAGAACAATCTATTGCAAAGCGGGTTGATTATCGAACGAGAAGCAGAAGAGAAATTGAGTGTTGCCGACCTCGAGAGTGTAACGTGTGAGCATTCTAGAATTGCTTAGCATACTACGAAATGTTAGATCCGTAGCTATCTCTGTAACGGTCTTTCCATGTTGTAATAAAGCATCAAAGTTGCCATTTTTTCTGGTTCACGGGACTCTGCGCCTGCTTAGTCTCAGTGGCTCCTGCTCCACGATAACGCTTTCTTCCTCCCGCGTTAATCACCTCGCCTCCTGCTTCACAATTTGTCTCGTACGCTCTTCCGTTGTTATGAGATTAGGATAGAAAAGGAAGGCGGCCCTTCTACTGCACAACTTGCTCACATTGGTGCCCGAAGCCGTCTGATCTTTACTGCAGATTGCCTTCTCATTCATCGCTATCCTCATTATTCGCCTCCACTTCTGTTACTGCGCGCCCAACTTCCACCACACTTTCTCATCGGCCATGGACTCAACGACCACTGTGGACCTCAGCTAGTGCCGAACACTTCCAGGTATGACTTGCTCCTCCGTAGCGAAAGATGGAATCTAACCCAAAAATGTAGGCATTATGTCATCACCGGTCCTCGTCTCGATCCATACTCCTTCCTTCCTCTAAACGTCCCATACACAAGGGTAGGCAGCGTCCCCAAATACTCAACCTACGGCCTGTCTCCAGAACGGTGACAATGACTGTGGTTCGACTATCAGGATTGCGGTATGCCTGGTGTAAGGGATGTTCTGAGGCAAGGTAGGGACCCCCTGCTCAACCCCAGTGAAGCAGATTGTCATCCTTCCGACAGGAGTCCCTCGACAAGAGGGATACTATTTATGGAGATATATGTGCATATAGAGGGGCACTGATGGGGGTTCGGGTCCTTTCTAGTTTTTCCTCCGCACCCTGCTCAGTCTTCAAGGCTGACAAATAAAAAGTACAGGGCGACTCAATCTTTGGATTGTTGAGACAATGGTTTGGTGGTCATCACTGCTAGTACCATGGTTGAAGTGAGTGGTTGCTGGGCTGTGCAGTCCCAGAGTTGCGGTCCCGTTGACGGGTTGAGGGGGGCCGCGTGCGAGCCTTGGTACGCTTGTCCAAGAGATGACTGAGGAGTCATATTTCAGTGTTGCGGCCATGATTAGAAGTTGGGTCAGGTCCTCGCTAGTTGCTTGAATGGGTAATCTCCAAATTTGTCAGGTGCAGTGGGTGCATGGACCTTGCTAGCTTGCATACACTTGTCATAGCGAATTAATCCCGTGTTTGTATTCTCAATGCTGGATTAGATGACCGGAAGAGCCGAGTTTACTGTGGTTCGAGATATGACTCCCCTTTAGACCATGGTACGTCGTTGTTAAGGTGAATCCCATTAATTAGCCGCACTTTGGCGAAGAGGAGAGCGGAGGTGCATGGTCTAGAGCCATGCGCTCATGTCGTTACTCATTCACACTACAACCCACGAATCGCAACGCGACATGTGTATCCCGCAGCCCTGCACCATTAAGGGCCTAGTCCCGGCCCTGTACCGTGCTAACATAGCAACTCAACAACAGCAAAGCCATAACAAACGATGAGAGCAATTTTCTTAGCCATGTTGAGACCTTCTTTGAAAAGCAGGGAGGCAAGTACACCCTTCATCTAAGGCTTATTAAATATTTATACTGTATAAAGCTTACTAGAATTAAGAGAGACTTAATTTTCTTTAATATTACTTGCTAGTCCTTAGGCTCTTGTGCGAGCTGCTATAAGTTGTTATTTATTTATTATATTCTTCTGTCTATTGCAACTTATTGTGTATGCGTGGATGTGTATAGGTTTAGGTATGTGTAGGTTTAAACGTGTGTACATTATGGAAGAGGGTTCAGAAAGTGGCAAGACACACGATTATAGGCCGCCATTGCCCCATGTCTTCTAAGATCTTGGCGTTTTGAACAGCGACGATGTGGATGAGGCTATGCGTTAGAGGCCTGTTATTGGCGATGTCGCACTAGATGAATTATGGCTTAGCGTGGGCAGGACAGGAAACTGTCCACAGTAAACAGGAGTAATACTTCACAAACAGTACCATGGCAGGCGGCGACTCGGACGAGTGATCTAGTTTTCAGTGTCCTATGGTCGTATGTGAAATGATATCTTCACAAATGAAAATATATCCTAATAAAGACGAGTACGGCGGGCTTCTAAAACCCCTACTACGTACACAATCAACATCACTAGGCTAATAACAAATGGAGACGCGTTCAAAAAATCCAGTGCTCTCTCAACGAGACCCTGCTCTGAGATAAACTACCTATGTCTACATGAATTCGTGTATCAAAAAGTCCCAACGTAATAATACTATTACAGCCCAGTTTCCGCTAAGTAAACGCATCAATCAATCGACTCATAACATCATAAACGCCAACCGTCCAAAAGCCAACCCATGCCCCTTCCAAAACCTGCAGGAGGGAGCATATGCAGTTTTCAGAAAAAAACCCGATGCCATTTCCTTTCCTTTCCTTTCCCACATCGAATCTAGCTCAAACTAGGCTCTGCGTCTGCGCCAACGGATGCTGTCCCATGTCCATACTGCGATGCCAATGCCTACAGGAAAACTCGTGACTTGTACTGTCTCGACTCATTTCCTCCTCATCCTCTTCAATCTCAAACATACGCTTCAATTCCCTACACGCGACCATGTACTGTTGTCTTGAGCCCGGAGCCTCGCGCAGTGGATTCGGCGCCTTGTCCCATCCTGTAATAGCGCGTTAGTATTATTAATTCCAAAATGTCATTGAAAAGTTCAGGAGCACTTGCCGTGAGGCACATTGGGCACACAGTGATAATGCACGCGTTTCCCTAGGTCGTTGACAAGGCGGTCACGGAACCGTTCGCCTTCTGCAAGCAGCATATCCCATTCGCAGCAGAAGAGGACAATGTCGTCGGGTAGCGCGGCGAGCATGCGGTCTGTTGCTACACCGGGACTGAGCCAGGGGTGTGCGAGGTCGAGGGATGGAGGTTGCAGGTACGAGTCGTCGAATAAATCGGTAAAGACGGCGGGCAGCTGGTGGTCGGTTCGGACGCAGGTTGCACGGCGTTGGGCGCGTGTTTGTGTGTAGTCTGTGGGTGGGTAGAAGGATACTATACCTCTAATCTTGAGCACGTTGGGGGACCCTTCGGTCATGACGGAGACAGCGGACCCGTCTTTGTAAGAGGATATGAGAGACAGGGCAGACGCGCCGGTCTGTCGCAGCATGGCGATACGGTCGATGCGGGATGTCTGGCGGGAGAGTTTGACGTACGAGGAATTCGGGGTGAGGAAGGGATTGCTGGCGGGAAGAGGCCTGGGGGGGAGAGGCTTGTCGACGGTATTGGGAACGTGGCCGGCACGGGAGTCGATGATGGGCTGGCCGGAGGGGGTGCGTTCGAAGAGCTCACCTTGCAGGCAGAGCGGGACAGTGAAGGACATGTTGCCTCCTGAGGAGAAGCCTGAGATTGCGAAGCGATCGGGGTCTAGTAGAAACTCCTCGGCGTGTTCTGCAAGCCACAGCAATGCGTCTGCGCCGTCTTCCACCGCAGTGGGAAACGGGTTCTCTGGCGCAAGACGGTAGTCTACGCTGACAACGACTGCTCCGACTTGTTCCACGACGATGCCGCACCATCGAGCATCGTCGCGTGCTGTGCCCAGGACAAATCCACCGCCATGAAAGTTGACAACCACAGGGTATCTCTTAACACCCTTGAGTTTTTTGTATCTCTTGTATTCCTTGGGCACGTAGAAGTTGAGTCTGAATTTGCCCTTGAGCGGCGACACGGTGGCCTCGATGTCTCGGTAGAATGCAGGCTTCGGTGGGAGTGGGCGCGCGAGCTTGTGCAGCATCATGCCAATGCCCATGAGCACGCGCCAGAATTGTGCTTGGATATGCAGTACCCATCGTGGGCGGTTGCCGGGTTGTTTTGGTACTTGTTCCTTATTCGCCATGTGAACTGGTTGTTTACGGGGAAGGGCTAAGTCGATCGCGACATCGAATGATGGAGACACTGGGTCGAAGGGATGCTCAGCTCGTAGCAAGTAAGTGGGAGATGTCACCAGGTCGCAGTTTCGAATGTTTTCCTGGCAGAGTGTTGGATCAAGAGTTTGGCAACAAGCTTAGTGAGGCCGGCACGTCCTTAGCCCTTCACTTAGTAGGGCAGAGCGTGTTGGGCAAACATTCTAGAAAGGTGAGACACCAGGAGTGGGCCGTGGCCTGACAGGGGATGACGTAGGCCTCTGGGGCTTGGTTCGGCGGTTCGCCAGGTCCGCCATTCTTCGGGCGGGCCAAGGACCACCATGTCTTTGACGTGCTGCAGGGCCCAATAGCACAATTGCCTCCTTGGGTAGAGGTGAGATTGGTCTCCCAGGCGACCCCTTAATGACTATCGACGTGTTTGATCTTTGGTATGAGACATGCGTGGTCCTCCTATCGGGCATTCGCCAGGTAAGCTCCGATCCCAACATCACACAAGCAGGCCCGATAAGAAGCGGCTGCGATCGGAACAACATGAATTCATGCTGCTCACTAGCACTATCATTGTAGACCACAGCATGCCGAGGCACGACTAAACCCATACTCATCGAGCAACAGTATTGGCAATGTTGTCCCTCCAACCAGTACCATAAACAGTCCATCCATTATCATAAAGCCAGCCAGGACGGGTATAAGGCGGCTCAAGTCCTCAGAAAGCGCCGACGCTCACCTGTTGATGCTGCCGTGAACCGTGTAATGCAAGTATCCAGAATGCGCCTGTAGAGTTTGACGTTGATGTCCGCCATGTCGCATACGCCAATGAGAGGATGGGAGAATATGCAAGTCAATAATAATCAAACCGAAAAGAAAGAGCACAAGGGAGCATCATAAGACCGGCACATGCAGTCACGCATCAACAAACTCGTATTCCTCGTCTTCGGGAGCGACGTTGCGTCGCTTGGGTCGTGTGGAAGGACTCTCGTCATCAGCGTCCATGTCTAGCACCTCATACTCGTTCTTGATGAGCGTATCGGTCTCCTTGGTCTCGAAGCGCTCGATGGCCTTCTCCAGAGCGTGGTTCAGGATCTGGCTGCCGTGGCTAGGTCCTCGGTGGGCATCGTAGGAGTAGGCGATCTCAGCGTCTGGGGCAGTGGAAGGGTGCTCGATCTCCTCGTCGGCTGAGGAGTCGCCGCTTGCAGAAGCCATGTCTTTGCTGAGGGCGTTGCGAGCCTTCATGGGGCCAGGGTAGGATGATCTGGGTATGTTAGTGGCCGTCGTTTTGCTTGACAAGAAGGACATACTTGATGTGAGGGAGGATCTTGGCAGGGCGGGGCTTGCTATCGCTCTCGCGCCTTCCTGGGCCGAATTGTTGGCCATGCGCCCACTTGACTCTCGAGTTCTTGTCGCGGTTGAACTCCTTCGCATCAGCACGGAGATCGCCGGTGAAGATCTGCTCAGCCGACATGACGAGGCTTTGGAAATGTGTTGACGGTGAGGTAAGGGAGTGGTCCAGACTTTGTTCTGGTAGAGGGCTGTAGAGGGCTGTAGAGCACTGGCGCTATCTGGCTGGAGGTTGACGTGCTTCGCAGTAGGTAACTAGGTAGATTAGGTGGCCGGTGGGGGAAGGGGAACAGTGAGCGAGCAGAGTATGACGAGGGGCAGTGATCAGCTCAGATATGAGGGAGGCGTGAGCGGGTGACTGGTTGCGCTTGTCTTGTTAATGACTCTAAGGTGTGACTCAAGGAGGAGTGGCCGATGCTGTTGGGAGTGAGTGGTTGTGCTGTGCAGGTACAGGTCCGGGTAAGACGAGATTATGGTTATGCAACGGCCAGGCAGGTGTTGATGACGGCGATTGCACCGCCCTTTATGAGGTCAAAGGCGCATGCGCTCCCCGCTTCTTTGTTGTGGTTCCTGATAAGGAGCGCTGAGGGAGTGGTAGCCTCATGACCTCGCGCCTGCGCCCACGTCCCGGCTCGCCGAGGCCCGCATCAGCCCGATTCACATCCGGTTTGACTCTCCCATGATGGCATCATGGCTGAATCATGCGCCTGGGTTGCCAACGTGGGCGAGTTGGAGGCTGCGCTGCGCTCTGGGAGTATGGGCGGCGCGCATGGATGCATGGGCATGCATCTTGTGAAAGGGAGCTCCAGCTCCCAGATGCGCGTGCTGGGCGGAGCTGTTGGTCCCTGTGGGCCCGTGGGGTCGACCTCCACACCCCAGACAGCAGAGCAGCGCCTGGGCAGTAACGGCACCTCAACAGTTGCCGTGCCTTGGACCGTCATTCGCAGCTTATAGCACGTCGCCCCTGTGCACGCAGCCTTGATAAGGGCCCGGAATTGGCCGCCGACCAGCCTGCGCCTCTGCGGTCCTCAGCTGGCGCCCCGTCATCCAGCTGCCCTTCACAACCCCTCTTGGCGAGTAGGAGCAGCCGGCGCCGCCCATCGACGATGTCTGCCTGGTACCATGGCACGCTGCTCCGTCTCACGGGCGAAACGCTGGACGTCAGCCGCCCCAGAAATGTCCGTCAATCAGCTATCATGATGCGGTAACGTGCTAGGGCGACGCAGCCATCCTCAGACAGCCGCTGTCACCGTCACTGCCTGGGGGCGCATGCTTCAAGTATGGTACGCGGCCTCGTCCTCTGCCTCCTCATCGCTGCTCTCCACCAATCCAGCCTCGCTTGGAAGGACATCAGGGAACCACCCGTACTCTGCAAGATCTATCGAGTACTGGCCCATGGCATCCTGGCTAACCTCCACCCCCTCTCTCCTCAAAAGTACAGCCTGTTGATCACTAGCACCTGGTCCTCTTTGTCAAGTCAACACATCTGTACAACAGCGACAAAGCACCTTAGCAACAAAGAGTGACGGACCTCGGACTGATGCCGCCTTTGGCGTTGATCACGCGCTGCCAAGGCACATTACCACTGTGAAACCTGGGACTGGACTTGCTGCTATCGGCCGATGGCGAAGGCAAGTTCTTGAGACAGACTCCGACATGTCTTTGTGATGTCACACGTTAATTAGTGTCGTACTGTAGCTACATGATCGCGTAATGTGTTACCTGGGACGTTCGGCTAGATTACAAAGACAGCGTCAGCGACTTGACCTCGTCATCTTCAGAGTAGAGTAACCTTACGCTTGCCCACCAACCTGGCGATGTGCCCGTAGCTGGTGACTTTGCCATGCGGGATTTCTTGAATAGCCTCGTAGACTGTAGTATACCAGAGCCAAGCCTCTTCGGAGAGCGCTTTAGGCGCCATGGTGATTGTGGGGAGGGGGTGAGCGCGAGAGGCGCAACAACGCGGCTGATCCATGATGGATCGCAAGAGGCACGCCAAATCACGTGGTACGCGTATGCCAAGCCTAGGTACTCAACTCGATGTTCAACTTTCGTGAAATGCGATACTAGCAACAACATCGGACCCCAACATGTCTCTCGCCGACTATTTGGCGAAGAACTATCTCACTGCGGACTCGGAGAAGAAGTCGAAAAAGCGCAAGCGGAAGAACAAAGACGTTGGTCTTATAATCGACGATGATGACAATCTGGGCTGGAAAGACAAGGCGGATGTGGATGATGAAGATGCGCCCATGATTGGTAAGGACTAGATATACCTATATCAAGTTCGTTTCATTGCTGACCAAGTCTACAGTGGGTGGAGGCACCCTCAAGAAATCCAAGAAAAAGTCCAACAGCAGCAACGCCGCAATATGGACAGCCGTAGGCGTTGCAGCGCCCTCCCATGCCCAACAACTCGCTGCCGATGCAGCCGCCGCCGACGCAATCATCGCCGGAACCGCTGCAGAACGCGAAAAGGCCGCCTTAGCAGAGGACGAAGCGCCTGAAATGGTAGAAGCGGATGGAGTGCGCAGGATGGAGTCTGGCGCCAAAGCTGGTCTGCAAACGGCTGCGGAAATTACCGCGGCCATGGAAAAGAAACAGAATGAGGAGAAGCGCAAGGCGGAAGAGGTGGCCAAGGAGATGGGCAGCGCGGCGCAAGAGACGATATATCGAGATGCTAGTGGTCGCATAATCAACGTCGCGATGAAACGCGCCGAGGCAAGGAAGAAGGCCGAGGAGGAAGAGCGCATGAAAATAGAGAAAGAGAAGGCAGCACGAGGAGATGTACAAAATGCAGAAGCTGCGAAAAGGAAGCAGAAACTACAGGATGCGAAGACGATGACAATTGCGCGGTACGCAGACGATGTGGAACTCAACGATGAGCTGAAAGAGAGAGGGCATTGGAATGATCCTGCATCGGGCTTTCTACGTAAGAAAAAGGCTGGACGCAGTATCACTGGTAAACCGCTGTATCAGGGACCTTTTCAACCGAATCGATACGGTATTCGTCCCGGACATCGGTGGGATGGAGTGGACAGGGGGAATGGGTTCGAGAAGCAATGGTTTGATTCGAGGAACCGCAAGGCCAATATGGAAAAGTTGGAGTACCAGTGGCAGCAAGATGAATAGACGATGGGATTTCTGGACACTCAAGCCTATCAAGTTTATAATTACATTACAGCATAGCGAGGCGTTTGGGACCAGATCATGGCGGGCAGTCATGCCGCTCTAGAAGTAAAAAGCTACATCGAAAAGAATCAGTTCACCCACAAGGACTGCATACGATTGTCCCGTTAACGATCCCCCAACAAGAAACACACTCACTCATCTCTCAACCTTCCCCTCCATAATCTCCTCCACCCCCTCTCCATGATACTCATGCAAGCTCATCGTACGTCAGTCTATCTTTCAGACCAAATCACCCCCATCGTACCCATTATGCCCAAACGAATCATACATCAAGGCACTTATTCACACAAAGAGTCAGAGCGATCAAGATCCTTCCGTCTTCTCCATGCTTAGTACTATTGGATTGACTGGTAACAATCAGTACCAAACATCCACTCACTCACTATGTGCGTTTGTATGCATAGTATGAACCACTTTTTACTGGAACCAAATTTTTCAACCCTCTATATTCCCGTACCCACCCAGTGAACTCCTCAACGACCCTATCTTGCCTCCTTCCACCCCGGCCCATCGCACCTTACTGTCCGCAGCCATCTCCAGCCCAGGCACCCGTCTCCCGTCCTCAAGCGCACGCCCAAGGCATACCACTCAATGAGAAAAGACGTCCCGAATGTACCGACGAAGCATTTCTGAAGAAAGGCGTATCTAAATCGCTTTTTGAACCCGCAAAGGACTCTTTTAACCCGATTTTGAGACCTTCCTCCAGAAAGTTTGGGAGGGAAGTGGCGGGTTGACGTTGAAAAAGGACCTTGCCCACACCGGGTGATTGGTAAGTATGGAGATTGTATGGAGGGCTGGCTGTACTGCGGTCGATGAAGTGGCCGAGGCTGCAGTAACCATAACTGCAATTGATCAATGGATGATGATGGAGAAGCAGAAGAGAAAAAAACGTGAAACTGGATGTCATGAAAAGATCTAGAGTACAGTAAACTGTGAAATTGTCCTTGGGTATCGTTACAGGTGAGATATGTATATCTCGTAGTGGTCCGGACGGGGAACAACATCGGTGGTAGAAGGAATTCCTGTGGCCGCGCTGAGGTCTCGTGGAAAGGACAACAACATGGCTTCGAAGGCTCTTCATAATTCGACGCGGTATACATCCGAACGTTACATCGGCTCAGTCGTGTTTGATCCGGTCAACAGTCCTATGGATTGTCGACTCTAGATGCTGGACGCCTGAGTAATGCTTCTGGGTATAAGACAGGGTTGCAAAGACAATTAAGCCGCCTTCGATGGCGCCCTCGTTAATCCGAAGGTAAATATGATGTGCTGTGACAGATACTCGCCTGTGTCAATCAAAATGTGTAACGCCGATTCAATCCTCATCTCCATCTGACGGCAGATCGCTCATGGTAGGATCTCGAGCAAACTGAACCGCCAACGCCAGTTCGCCATTATCCTTCCGCTCCTTCAGCATCTTAGCTAGAAGCTTTGGCGCGCTACGTTGAGATAAGTCATGGTTCAGTCCTAAACTTGCAAGCCGCAACAACTTTACGTTACGTCGAGAAGGACTAGTCGTGTGCGCCGGTGACCGAGCATGTCCTGTTTCAAATCCAGTGCAGCAACTTACTTGAGCGACTTCATGAGCCTGCGCTGCGCGATGTACGTCTGGTAGTTGCCGCCAAGGACACATCCAAGAATGCTTCCGCCGATGTCCTGTCCGGACCTTGATGCTGCCATGCGATCCTCGAGAATTCGATGCGCCATCGCAAAGGCTTTGAAGACATCTTGAGCCTTGTGGGATCCGCCAGAGATGTTATTATCTGGGCGATTAGGATCCTGGATTGATAATCCGTTCGGCTTTTCTTCGCGATTGTCGACGCCATAATGTGTCTGTCAGAGAATTAGTACTATTCAAAGTGTGCGCTTATAACCAAGAAGTCGTCACTGTAGGACTTTACAAAGTGAGATGTACCTTTTCTACGATGCCCGGAGGATTCATTTGGATTCGATGTCGGGTGAGGTCGAATTTGTTGCCGTAGTAATCAAGGAAACCCCGGAACAATTCACCGAGGTTCTCGGGCTTGCCAGCTTGGTAAATGTAGTGCACTATCAAGCAGATAATGGCGAATCCTCCGATGCCACCAGTGTGGACCTCGTTGAGCCCTCGCATAACGAGAAACTGCTTCAGAAGCGCTACCATGTAGACCATGTCAGGGTATTGTTCTTTCCACTGGGCGAAGGTAGCTTGCGCTTGTACTCCACTTAGATTCTCGAATGATATATCGACCTGAAGCCTGGTAACATTGTCGATAAATTTGACCAGGGGAACCTTGGCTCCGAAGAGGCAAAGAACGGTGCCGTAGGCCATATTTCTCCGTTGAATTATGCTTCTAACACCTCGGAGCAGAGGCATAGTAGAGTTCTTCTGGGTCATATCCAGGACAGGGGGGCCTCCATTATAATGTCGGTCTGAGGTGTACACGAGATCCATGTCTGCCGTCGGCAGGTACAAACCTGCCGGGAAAGATCCAAAACAGAGTACACGCCCATTGTCTTGGGGAAACCTGCGGCTACCCAAGGCGCTCTGGATACGATTGACGAGTTGATTCCGCAGCGCGTGTTCGTAGGGCTGCGGGGCTACAAAATCATAGAAGTCAAGGATCTCGTTGTGTAGCCATTTCTCTGGATCATTGGCAAGGTGACGATATGCCTGAGGTGCTACCAACCAAGGCGTAGAGACCACACCTGGCCGAGCTATCCATTCTTCTACGATTTCAGGTCCATAGCTTTCGTGCTTACGTTTTTTATTGTTAACAGGATACTGTGGCCTCACATCAGCCTGGTAGCTGTTGTGAACGGAAGCATCATGAAAGCTGCGGTCAATCTTCTCACTAGGCCGATCTGGCATGGGGTGAGGTTGGGGCGGAGGGAGAGGAGCCTCAGCGGCATCCTCGTCGTCGCCAAACGAGATGAAATCATCATTAGCAGCAACAGCGTTATGTGCAGCATCTTTCTCAGCTGCGAGGTTCTTGGCTTTGCGTATGAGCTTGACAAAATCAGTCTTCTTACCCGTAGTCTCCTCGGGTGGCGGCAGAACAGTGTACGGGTCAGGATTAGACCACTTTGGTGCAGCATCGCCATCAGCGCGACTGCTTGTCTGCGTACGGGCTACCTTGTGGTTGGTGTCTGGGCCATCGGCTTCGCCGGAGACTGCGCCATCGATTTCACCATCTTCAGAGGCGGAGTCATGGCTCTCTACATCCATGTCCGCTTCTTCATCATCGGACAGGTCATCGAGGTCCAAGAATCTGTTAGGACCGTCTGAGACGCCCATGGCGCGCTCTGGCGTGCCGTCATCGCGGTGCTGCAATAGGGCACGCTCATGTGGCGCAGCTTTGCGATAGCCTCCTCGGCCTCCTCGACGAAATCCGTTTGCGTTGTTCCTGCCTCGCTGATCTGGGCGGTCACCGCGTCTACCCTCGCGTTGGGCCGCCCCGCCGCGCATGCGCTTCCTAGGCGGCTCGCGAGACTCTCCGTTTGCAGGGCCGGTCGGCGGAAAGCGCGGCGCTGGATGGCTAGATTGGTAGTTGGAGTCAAAGTTGAACTGGTGCTGGTTGCCTGCACGACCCTGCGCCGCGTGTGGGCCGCCTGGTCGATAGTTATCAGAACCCGCTTTGAATGTCATGCGGTCTGTGAGGGGTGGCGGGCGGTCGCGGTCGCGATCACGGTCGCCTGGGCGGTACGAGTCGACCATGCCTTTGATTTTGTAGTGTTGGTGTGTTGGTGGTGGAGGTGTAGAGGCGCTGGATGACGTGAAGAGGTTGTGCGACGGCGGTGTTGTGGAGGAAGCGAAACTTTCGATTGTTGAAGTGTCAGCGCGCCAAGGAGCTAGAGCAAGCTCGTGCTTTGCGTGGGGAAAGCATGCCCGAGCCTTTGTCCTCTGTGCTTTGAGCCTTCCTTTCACACGTAGCATTGTCATAAAGTGATTGATCAGGTTGCCTAATTATGACAACGAATTTGACGGCTCGAGGATGCAAGCTCGAAGCTGTACCGGACTCGAACCGGAGCACACGACTGGACATAGTGCATACGCCCAGCGACGCTGCTTTCGAGGGTCACTTGGTTCATGTAGATACATTATACAACCAGAGCCAGAGAGGAGAAACATAATAGCATACACAAGCCCGAGGAACTCCCATACAGAAGCGCCTCCACCGTGCTTGGTTTGAAATGAAACGTCCATCGCTATGCCAACGCCAATCGTATGCAGTGAAGGGACAAAATATGTCGTGTTGTACAGCTTGACAATAGTGTAGAGCGCGCAGTCGTAGATCTACCGAGTGTGCCCCCTCGATTGCCAATGGTCATTGTCACAATCTTGTGGAACAGAAGAGCAGCAACTCCCTCAGTCCTCCTTCGTAATCTTCGGCTTGAACCCTTTACTCAGCTCCGCCTCTCTCTCCGCTGCCCTTTGATGTCCCTGCAACTCCCTCTCAATCCTCTCTCTTGCCCTCAAAATTTTGCTCTGCAGGTAGAAACTACCACCCTTCTTGGGATCATTGAGATCGAACAGCCTCTTGAACCGCTCCGTCACTACCTCCATTTCTATGTTGCCCATCTTTCCAGGCCCCACGTTTAGAATTGAACAGGCCTCGTCCATGGTGATGTTGGAGGAGGAGAAGGCGCTTCCACTACCTCCATTGCCTTGGCTGGCTGCGGCATATTTCTGGGCGGCGGCGGCTTGACGGTAGGATTCTGAGACGGCGCGTCCTATTATGCGGGCGCCGGAGAAGACAACTTGTGTGATAATGCGGTGGGCCTAGGGTTGTTAGACGGTACATTGAAGATGCGGGAGAGACTCTGTGTTGCGCACCATTTCAAGGATTAATGGAGCAAAAGCTCCTACTGGGATCGGGCGTGGTCGACTATACACTTCAATATCGCTATTGCTATAGATTCTGGTCTGTCGTCGCTGTTGGCGTGAGAACCGTCCCCAAAAAATCCTGGGTCGCCTTCCGCGGTTTCGGCTTCGCTCCGAGGACCCACGTGATGTCAACCGGTTTAGCCAATCACGTCTCGATCGCATTCACTGATCTCCCCCAGCATCGTCGCTTCTCGAAAGTCGCTGTTGAGATGTAGTGAAATGTGATGCATGCTCTTCTATGTGTCCACCCTATCATGCATTCCAAAGTTCAACGAAAATTGCGTAGATTTCGACTGCAGCCTTGCTTTGACGGCTCCGCAGCCCTCGGGCCAGGGACCTTCACATGCACAAAGATCCCCGCGCATACCTCATCACCGTCTGTGACTGCATCATGTGCTATTGCTGTGCCTAGACCTGATTTCGACTTCTTCTCTTGACAACATACTACGTGTGCAACCGGTATTCTAAGATAGCCCAACAAGCAGCGCATCTCTCCCGCGCGTCTCTCGGCCTCATCTGCGCAGCCAGGCGATGACGCACTTCTGGATGCATGGCAGCACTAGGTTCGTGTGTTCCAAACCGGCAACCACGACCATGGTCATAGCCAGGTAGCCACAACAACGATTTGGCCATGCTCATACGCTTCCAGATACACCTTGGATAGTGCACATGTCCACCCCTTCGAGAGCCACCAACGATGCGTCGTCCCCGCAGCCCACCGGTGGTGATGCGAATCCGCCCACATATGCCACCTTCTCGCCTTCCACTATAGGCAGCGCCGCACCGCAGACGAAATTGCGCTCTGCGATTCTGGTGCATCAGAAGTCACCGCTGCTCGCTGCGACCCCGCCACAGATCACAAGGGTACTGGCGTATTCGCATCCGTTCATTATACCGCTGAATAAGCTGGCTGGGCTCTTGACATGGACCACGGGGGATCCATGGGAGAGCTTTTTGGTTGTTGCGAGTTTTTGGGCGATAGTACTATATGGAGATGTCGTCACGAGGTATGCTGGGCCGCTTATTGTGGTGACAGGCCTCATCTTGGGCATGTACACGAGGAGATATTCGCCGTTGTCATCGACTGGGTGGACCGGAGAGAAGGGCCAGAAGGGACACAAGAGGGAAGAGTCGGACACCAACATCAAGCACCACAAGAGCTTGGAAGAAATCGTGGATAGTCTCAAACTCTTCACATCACGCTGCAATATCCTCCTTGATCCGTTTCTCCGGTTGACAGACTTCCTCTCGACACAACGGACTGCCACATCCGCTACCACACGACCGGCGCTAACCGTACTGTTTATTCGCATTCTACTTGTCCTACCATTGTGGATCCTCCTCACCTTTCCCCCGTTCTACATACTTTCCACGAAGCGAGTCGTCCTAGCGGTCGGCACGGTGGTGCTAAGCTGGCACTCTCGACCAGCCCGTGTCACCCGCACGATACTATGGAGATCTCGAACGGTACGAAGAACCTGCGCATTTATCACTGGTCTCAACTTTGGTGAGATTGTGGCAGCAGACAAGAAGGGCGCACCCCCGCTTCCACCTCGAAAGAAGAGTACACAGGAGGTGGCCGCTTCTTTGGCAGCCAAGCGGAGACCGGAGTCGACCGGTGTACGCTTCACCTTTTCTATATATGAAAATCAGCGACGCTGGTTGGGCATTGGGTGGACGTCTTCAATGCTGGCGTATGAGCGAGCATCGTGGACAGACGAGCACCTCAATTCTGTACCACCGAGGGAGCAGTTTGAACTGCCTGAAGTCGAGGGCGGCCAATCCCGATGGCGATGGGTCCAGGGCAGTGAATGGAAAATTGAGGTTGGGGACAAAGACAGCAAGGCTGAGAAGGGCATCTCCAAGGAGGACATAGGGTGGATATACTATGACAACAAGGTAGGTCTCCCCAAAATATCATCTATCAAGAAATCCACTAACTATTTCAGTGGCGCGACGGCCGCCGTGGCCAAGATGGGTGGGGTCGCTACACCCGCCGCAGGAAATGGTACCGCGACGCCGAACTCGTCGAAGCAACCCCCTCTACAGAAGTAACCCCCGTCCCAACCCCCCGTCACGTCCCCACCGAGTCTCCTTCAGACCTCGACCCAAACCATCTCACTCGCCTCTCTTCTAACCTCAGCACAACATCGAGTAACGAGCCCACGTTAGTCGATGGCCAAGATGCGGCGTCAGTGGCATCGGATACGGATGCGATGAGTACAAAGAGTAAGAGGAGTTGGTTCAAGAGGAAGAGGACGAGGAGTACGGCGGGCAGTGTGAGTGGGGTGACGGTGACGAGTACGGGGAGTAGTGTTGGGAGGCGGAGTGAGGAGGAGGATGTGCAGAGTCCGTTGGAGAGGATTGTCCGGGATGAGGAGTGGAGGTTGGGCGATGATATTAGGCAGCATCTTGATATGTGAACACGTGTTTGTGGAATGTAATGTATATCACAGGTAGTTATTGTTTTTGGTAGGTATATAGTGCAGTGTGATGACTAGCCGCTATTGTGGCGTCGATGTATGATGTAGTGATTGTCAGAGTACGTTCCGTTCATATTACCTGTACAAGATGACATCAATTGCAAGGTTTCAGGGAAAAAGACCTTTGATTCGATAATCTCAATATCTATCAACCACAAATCCTCAAGTCCATCCCCTCTTTACACACAACAACCCCCTTTCCCAACTTCCAACCCCTGGAAACCAAACCAAACTAGTGGATTTTCCTACTCATCATCAAACAGCCCGATGAGTCTGACTTAGTCTAGTCTAGTCTAGTCTTATCCCCAGGATCTTCCATTGATTCACATTCTCAGATCAGGGGATGCGTGCAGTGTAGCCATCATTACGGAATGATGGGGTTTAGTGCTACGATGGAAGGTTAGTCTGTCAAACCAGGACAAGTGACATGTACTGTAGTACGGGGAGGATACTCACAGAGCAGCTTCCGCATCCACAGCTGGAGCAGTCACCAGCGCAGGAGCAGGAGGCGCAGTTGCTATCCATCACTGGTCAGTATCATCGCTTTTCGCGGCCCATTCTCTCCGCCCGAGGTTGAGGTCTCGCATGTCCACTGTCCATCATGGTGCTGAGGCTAGGCCCGAAACGAAGTCGGGCTTCACTGCGGTTTCATACACCATGTATGGAATAGAGGCTCATGGTTGGATGGGAAGACATACCAGGGAGACATGGTGTCTGTTGATTGGGTGGGCTGGGTTGGGTTGGGTTGGTTGGATAGTGTGTGCTTGCGTAAGATGGATGTTGGGCTGGGGGAGACCATCAAGGTGCTGAGGGCTGGGGTTTATATAGAGGGGCGTCAGCAAGTACAGCAGTCTGGTTTGCTTCTTCCCGTTTGACACTTGTTCCTTTTGGTCATGCGCGACTTGCGCGGTTGGGGCGTGGAGGCGACGTGGGGAGGTGTGGTGGTATATCGGGTATGGTATGGCACTATGCTGACTGGGTAGGAAGCTACGTTGATGTCTACTCACTCCACTTCCAAGCGCGGCTTACCGAAGCCTTTTGCCTCACATTCTCATGGCGGGTGGGAGAGGAGGAGGGTGTGGTTGGGTGGACATACCCCACTGAGTTGCATGGTGGATGTTGTGGAGCTGGTGTACATACATGCTCCACTCGCACAAAAGCCGCAGCTATGCTGTGTCGAGATGGCGTGGAGGTTGTATGGACTGGGCATACGCAGCTGCTACGAGGCTTCCTGTCCATCATTGGATATCCCCCTCGATGAAGCAGGTAACTCCGAAACGAGCATCAATAGGCAGGGCAAACGGATCCCATGTGGTCTCCGAGTAGTCCGGATGCGTCACCCAAGCTCACAGCATTCACCACGTCCCAACGATGCTCTGGCGAATACTCCTATAGCCTTTCTAGAACCTGCACCACCAGCAAAAGGCACGCACAACATGTATAGCCCGTACATGCAGATCGCTCACAGGACCCGCTGATATGGAGCACTGGAACGCCACGCGAACGGCTTGGGCACCGAGGGCGTGGGACACTTGTTAGTTGAACCGCCTTATCACCTCAACGAGGTGTTACGTTTCGGGCTCTGACTGGTCCAACGACTAGGCGAGCATAGTACTGCATATGTAGACCCCGCTCGAGCTGTACTCGGCACTGCCCGTCGGTGCATGTGTCAAAGTTGGGGGGGGGGGGGGGGGCTCTGTTCTCGTGTTCTGGGGACAATGTTCACCGAGGAGATGCTCTGATGCTAGGCTAGACACTTCACGGTTAGAAGTAATTGACACCATGGCTAGGAAACTGCGGGGACAGAGTGCTGGAGGAATGACTAACAGCAACAGCCCTAGGTGACGTACAGCGTGTTCTGAAGATCATGGACCAGGTGATGTCTCGTCTACGCAACCTAGCCCACGTACTCAATCTAGGATTCGCCCGAAAGCCAATCGCGACGGTCCGTCGGGGCTACTCATGCACCTAGTCTCTAACACGTGTGAGGACGGTTCTTGGGGTAATGACGGCTACCGCGGTACATGGGGATATACTTGGATACGTACTCATGTTGAGACGGCAGACTAGTACCTGTAGTGGGATTGATATTCAAAGCTGTTAGTCATTATGTTTATCGATGTGTGGAGACGGACGGTTGATAATACATTCACGTTGCTGACGGCGGATGTTGGGTATCAACTCGATGCCCTCTTACTTGGAACCGGAACGAGGAAAGACTTTCGGAAAGATAAAGCGTGACCACGCACCGAAGATTTCTGGTGAACAACTTGATATTGTCTCTTGCATTGTGCTGCTCGCTCATACACAGCTCAAAACCAGCGCTGGATGGAATGAGACGTTGAAGTGCAACGTGAGCCTTCCGCTGCAGCTTTCGATTCCATTGTAGAAGCCTCTACGAGTCTTTATATCTGACCTTGTAAGACGGGTTTCTTCCCCACACGTAGTTCACTCCGGTGATGTATCTCGAACTCTCTCTGCTTCGCGGTGAAGGCCGCAGCTTCTGCCGCGACCAGATCTGTTTCGTTCTAGAACTTCTCCGTGTACCGGGTATTCGTGAAGTCAAGGAGTGTGTGTGCCTCATCCAGTCTCGTCTTCTCGTTTATCGAGTCAAGCGTTGGAGGGGTCATGTCCCCACGCGGTCATGTTGGGAGAATGTCCGGCCTGGGGAGTTACTATGCGCTTTTGAATCAACTTGGCAACGTCCAACACAAGTGTATCGTCGCCAAATTGGCCGATGACCTGGATGCCAGCACTGCGTACTATAGATTCTGGTCCACTGTCCCCGGTGTTCTCCGGATTCGAATCGATGGGTATAGGCACACTGATTGCAGGTAGTCCCGCGAGGCTGGCTGGGACAGTGAAGACGTCGTTCATATAAGCTTGAATAGGATCTTGGTCATGCACTTCAAAGAGCGATGGTGCAAGCGAAGGAGCTGTTGGGCAGACCAGCACATCGACCTTTGCCGGATCATCCACCAAATGTGCGGATTGCTCGCGAAGAGGATTCCTTGTTGCGAAAACATTGTCAAAGTCATGCTGCACTAGCCTCCGAACCTTCTGTGCTTGAATAAAGTAGTTGTCGATCGCTTGCGCACTCAGTGAGAAAGCACCCAGAAGGATGCGACGCTGGACCTCTGGTCCAAAGCCCTGGCCCCGCGTTTTGGCAAACAGCACACTTTCAGGTGTACCATCTATGCCATCTGCTCTGCTACCAAATCGGACGCCGTCGTACTTCGCCAAATTGCTAGAAGCTTCTGCTGGAGCAAGGACATAATATGAAGAGAGCGCATGTTGCGTCGACGGAAGTCTGACAGGGTGTAAGGAATGGCCACAACTCTGTAGTTCCTTGAGAGTACGAATCCATGCTTTCCGAACCATAGGATGCAACGTCGCGATATTGTAATCCAGAGGAATCCCGATGCGCTGTCGGGGGGCGCGGTTGCAGTTGCCAAGGCGGGAGCGAGTCGACGGTGGAAGAGAGGTGGGATCTTGAGCGTCATGAACGTCTAATATATCTTAAGATAATCAGTTCTAGGGTCCTTCAACTCCGGAAGATGTACACACCATAGATAGCTGCCACATTCTTGGCAGTCCTACCAAAGATACCAACCGTATCTAGTGAATTCGCATAGGCAATGACTCCCCATCGTGAAAAGCGGCCATAACTGGGCTTGAAGCCAACCACGCCCGTGTACGCTGCAGGAAGTCTGATAGAGCCTCCAGTATCCGTACCGAGTGCCCTGTAGGTCTCAGCCTCGAGTCCAAAGTCCAATACCATTACAAAGGCAGACTTACGCCCAACACTGTCCACTCGCAACGGCAAGTGCACTCCCACCAGAGCTGCCACCAGCACTTGCTTCCTCGCCCTTGTATCGCTGCATCTTCACAGGACCGAAGTGTGAGTTTGCCGAATGCGAGCCCATGCCAAACTCGTCCATGTTCGTCTTCCCCATCATCACCGCGCCCGCATCTTGAAGCAGCTTCACGACGGTCGCATCGTACGGGCTGGTGAAATTTTCGAGTATTGCTGAGGAAGCAGTGGTCTTCGAGTCCTTGGTACATATGTTGTCCTTTATCGCAATCGGCTTATTCTTGACATCGTGGGGTCCTGCTTGCTGGGGCTTGTTCTTGAGGATGGTCTCGTTATAGAGGGAGTTGAAGGCATTGAGGTGCGCATACTTGGTCTGGTTGATCAAGTAGGGCTTCGCACGCGTGATGAGGGACATGGGGAACGAGAGTCATGTCCGACGCGTAGGCCCGGGTTCTGCGTTGGAGGTTCACGAACGAGTTCCCAAAACCAGCGCGATGTCATGTGATCGCGATGGCGCCAGCTGCATGACTCGCTTTCTCAGTCGAAGGCTACTTTACTCTAGAGTATGGGTAGAGTATGACCTGGGCCATGTCGAGTTCCACAAGCATGTGAACCCTCTCTCTTGAAGTAATCACTGTTGGTAAGGCCGTCAGCCATGCAAGCATATGGTAGAATTTGTGCATTCCAAGCCTCCACCGATGGTCTGACAAGGTGCATGGGGGATTCCCTTGCAGCAACTCCAACGATTCGATGCAGCACACAACGGCTTCCGACTGAGAAGCCACAGACACCCACTCCATCTGTCCCATGTGAGATCCTGCTTGTCTTCCCCGCGGCCCAGGTTCCAGGTGTTGTGGTGATGTGGTGCAGGGATGGCGTAGGCGGGACGACGCGACGATGACGTTGTCGCTCCCGCCAGCTTGGCCAAACCACAATGCCACTTCCTGGGCATGTTGGACCGAAAAGAGGGGAGCAGTGCCAGCCCTGGAATTCCCTACTTCGCCGCGCTGTCCTGGAGAATCTACCACCTAAAAATCGGCCTGCTCTCCTCGAGCTCGACGTCTGCCATGGCGAAATCCCAGGCTCTGCAGTCGAACCTGGATGTCGACTATGTGATTAGCTATCGCTTCGCGAAATCGGGTATGTGAGGCCGTGGTGGAGGGTTGCAATGGCAGCTGACCGCGCCGTAGACAAGGCAAAGGCCATTGCACAGTTCGAGAAGCTCTGTCAGGCCATCTCAAACGTTGGCCTGCAGACGGAGGTCCGCAATGGAGACTCGCATTCGGTGCTTCTCTTTGTGAGGGTCGCGTCGGACCAGCACCTCTTTGGGGAAGTCTACAGATCGAGGCATGCCTCCCCATACCGAACACACATGCACACACTGCGCAACTACTAACTGTTGCATAGAGTCCGTGACTGGATCCATGGCGTCAGAACCGCCGCCCCTACCGAAGTCACCCGCGAATCGCTCGAAGCCGAACCCCTATACGAAGCCGAACGCCTACGCATCATCTACCAACTCATCACAAACCCTGCGTCTGAGGGCGGTGCTGGCATTACCCCCAAGGAGGGAGAATGGGAGAATGTCGAATCTGTGTTTGCCCTGCACGATCACGCCTACAACAAGGACTGGATCAAGAAATGGTCCTCGCAATACTTCCTCCAGACCGAAGATCTGGATGACATTCGCAACCGTCTAGGCGAGAAGGTGACATCTCACAACCTCTATTAGAAATCACAGCTGACCGTGCGTGCATAGATCGCCTTTTATTTCGCCTTCACACAGTCCTACTTCACCTTCCTCATCTTCCCTGCCGCATTCGGCTTCGCCTCGTGGCTCTTCCTGGGATCTTTCTCTCCCATCTACGGTGTTGTCAGTGCAATATGGTGTACTGTCTTCACCGAGTACTGGAAGCATCAAGAGATTGACCTGGGAGTCCGCTGGGGTGTCAAGGGCGTCTCTAAGATCGACGTCAGGAAGCGCGAGTTCCAGCCAGAGAAGACCATTATCGACCCCATCACTGGCGAGCAAGTCGGTTTCTTCCCTGCATCAAAACGCTTCCAGAGACAACTACTACAGATTCCTTTCGCACTAATAGCTGCGACATCGCTGGGAGCCGTCATCGCCACCTCTTTCGCTATCGAAGTCTTCATCTCTGAAGTCTACAATGGGCCATTCAAGAGCTTCCTGGTATGTACAGAATATTATGCATCACGACTCCCACTAATTCGAGCCAGGTCTTCATTCCTACTGGTATCCTAACGACGGTCAACCCCATCTTGAACACTATTCTCACCACGGTCGCGACTCGTTTGACAGAGTTCGAGAACTATGAGACTTCCAATGCCTATGATAAGGCACTCACGCAGAAGATCTTCGTTATGAATTTCATCATGTCATACCTTGGCATCTTCCTCACAGCATTTGTCTATGTACCCTTCGGCACAGTCATCGTGCCTTATCTCGACGTCTTCAACGTCGCCGTCCGACCTTTCGCTGAGGATGAGAAGCAACTTCATCTTAACAGTACGAGCCCCAATTGGAGCATCAACCCTGATCGTCTCCGCAAGCAAGTCATCTACTTCACCGTTACCGCACAAGTAGTAAACCTAGGTATGGAACTCATCGTCCCATACCTGAAGCGCCGTGGATTTGCCAAGTACAAGCAAATGCAATCCGACCGCGCTGCAAAGAACGGTGGCGCTGCACCTTCTGTCGCAACTAATGACCCACCCGAGGATGTCGCATTCCTCGAGCGTGTTCGCAAAGAGGCCGAGCTCGACGTCTACGATGTTACCGCCGATCTTCGAGAGATGGTAGTGCAATTTGGCTACCTCTCCCTATTTTCCGTCGTCTGGCCCTTGACTTCTGTCTCGTTCCTCGTCAACAACTGGATTGAGCTCCGCGCGGATGCTATGAAGATTTGCGTTGAAATGCAACGTCCTACACCATGGCGTGCTGATACCATCGGCCCATGGCTCGACTCCCTCTCCTTTCTCACCTGGCTTGGTAGTTTGACAACCTCAGCGCTCGTCTACATGTTCTGGAACGATCGTACAGGCCCCGACGGCAACCCCTCCAACATCCAGCTTTGGGCTCTCCTCCTTACAGTCTTCTTCTCTGAGCACTTGTTCATCCTCTTCCGCTGGGGTGTACGTATTGTGCTTTCTAAACTTGATTCTCCAGGTTTGCAAAAGGAACGCCGGGAAAGATATCTTGTGCGCAAGAAGTACTTTGAGGAGAACCTTACGTCGTTGGAGAAGATGCCACGTCTGAGTGAGTCGGGAGGTGAGATTACGAGGAAGAGTCTGGAGGAGGATGCGAGGCAGGGAAGTCTGAGGGAGAGTACGCCCGAGATGAGGTTCTGGGGAAGACAGAAGGGATGGAAGGAGAGTGCGGCTGTGGCGAGGGGTTTGATTGAGCGGGCGCAGAATGAGACGATTGTTGAAGAGAAGAAGGAATTGTGAGGGGCAAGGAAGTATAAGAGACATGGTGGAGTTCAAGGGCGGTGTAAGGCATATGTGAGCGTGATTAGGAGAGGATGGTTTCTCGGTAGGGAGAGTTGGCAGTCTTAGCATTACTAGCACGGTGTTTCTGGGAGTTGGAGGAAAGTCGCCGTAGTAGCGAGTGAGCAAGGATGCGAGCAAATCGTATAAACAATCACCAATACTATACATGCGCAAATGTGATTTTACAGACTACCCCATGATGTCCCCTCCAAATCCAATCGGCCTCCTTACGGGACCCTTTTCCTTGTACGGTACAATAGCCATGGCTTTGTATGTCTTGCCCATTCCATTCACCCCACGATCAACCAACCTCTTCCACCCCGTCTCCAACCTCTGTCTAGTCTCTTCGTCCTTGGCCCCCTTCAACAAGCGCTCAGCCCGCTCTTTGATCCCCATTGTCGACAAGAAGAAACTCTGCTCCACAGGCCCATGGACTTCGACACCAGGGGAGGCGCGTAGTGCGGATTCGGCTAGTGCGAGGAAATCCACATCTGCGGATAAATCGACGAGGCCGGGGGATGCAAAGGGGGAGACGTTACTGTGAGCGCGGATGCCGCGGAGTGTGTTGGCGGGGATTGTGGACAAGGGGCCGTAATCTAAGATTAGGGCTGCCCCTGAGGGAGTGGGTTTGAGGAAAGGGGGATCTTGTTTGCGTAGTGTTGTTGGGGTTTTTGAAGGGGGTGATGCTGGGGTGGGTGGAGGTGGGTTACCGCCGCCTATTCGTTCGGCGAAGTCGTTGATGTAGGATAGGGATTCTGGAGATATTTCTATGATGGCGTCGGGAGTGCTTTCGAGGGCTTTGTAGCGCCTGGACATCTTGGGGAGGTAGAGCGAGTGCGGTGTTGGAGTTTTGGAGATTGTGAGTTCAAAGTCGAGTTTTTCTTCTTCCTTGGTGGTAGGGTTTGTGTAGGGGGAGGTGGGGGAGACGACGAGCTCGTGCCATGTGTTTTGTGGTGTTGTGACGCCGTGTTTGGGCTTGATGGGGCCGGTGGGCGTTATGATCGTTGATGAGGCGGGTACTGAGGATTGAGCAACGTTCTGGAAGACGTGTATGGGGAGAGCGTCGAAGAATTCGTGGGCGAGGATGAAGGGTGTCGATGTTTCTTCTACAGTTTGTGTTATTATAGACTGGTTGTCTTTAAGTAGCTTTGAACATACCTTTGGGAAGCAACCGTATATCCTCACACCATTCAACCTTACATCCTGGGATGTACTTGCACGGCGCAGTCAAACCAATGTCACTCTTCTGCAACTCTTCTGTCCCAGAAAGAAGTTTTCCTTGCTGCCTCTGTAGATAGGGTGAAGCCTCAATCAGGTAAATCGTCTCGATACTTTTCGCAAAGCCTTTAAGACTCGAGATCGTCCTCAGCACGTCGTCCATTAGTGTCCCACGACCTGGCCCAACCTCAATGATCTGGACCTTGTCCCTCCTTCCCTGCGCATGCCATTCTGCATAGAGCCATATCCCCACCAGTTCTCCGAACACCTGGCTGATCTCTGGCGATGTCACAAAGTCGCCTTTGGTACCGAATTGATCTTGTCCGCTGGTGGTCTGCCGTGTGTAGTAGCCGCCTTCGGGGTGTGTGAGGCATTGTCGCATGTATGCTGCTACCGATATTGGGCCGGTTGTCTATCCACATTAGTACAGAATCAGAGATTCAGCAACTCAATTGCCTACTGTTATAGCTTCAGCCAATGTCTTCGCCAGCGGAGTAGACCACTGCCTCTCGCTCGCCGCGGGAGTGGACGTTGAAGACCACCGAGAAGCGCATTTCGCAATTTTCCGTAGACTGGAGTGCGGTTGCGACCGATTACATTGTGTCGCCGTCCGGAGTAGATATAGAGAACTGGCTCTCATGTCGATTCGTGTTATCGAAGTGCCATGACGTCTGCACGTTCGGAATCACAAAAGTTCGAGATCGGAACGCCAACGTGAAGGAGCTTTGACCATCACTCTCCCAATCACCCCCACGCGCAGTCACTTGTAGTCTGGACCATATGTGCGACAGTCCCGATCTAAGCAACAGTTGGCGCACGTGATTTGGGCTGCGATTATGAGATAGCTATTTCCTCAAAGGGTATATCTAAGAGTACAAGAGTAAAATCGGTCAGGAGTACCGAATAGAGCAAGAAAAAGAGAAGGGATAATGGCATCGCGATGGGCCAACGATGAGGCCGACAAAGCAGAGGAACTTCGTCGCAAGAAAGAGAAGGAAGACAAGAGACGTCTAAAGCTCCAGAAACAGCAAGAAGCCGAAGAAGCAGCTCGAGCAGCACAACAAGAAGCATCAGATCCACGGCCAGCGAAGCGAAGAAGGCTATCCACTGGAGATGAGGATTCGAATGTTACAGCCACCACCACCACCAAAGACCCAGAACCTGCAAGAGAACTGTTAAGGTTCGATGGAGGTGGGTGGTCTCCCTGCCGCCACACGTCCAACTTTGAGACGTTGAATCATATCGAAGAAGGCTCCTACGGCTGGGTATCGCGCGCCCGCTCCATCACCACGGGCGAAATCGTGGCCTTGAAAAAAGTGAAAATGGACTACAATCAAGATGGTTTTCCCATATCGGCTCTGCGCGAAATCAGCATTTTGCAAAAAGCTCGCCACGCCAATATTGTAGACCTCAAGGAGATATTAGCAGGCGACGACCCCCAGGAATGCACTCTGGTCATGGAATTCCTAGAACATGACTTGAAAACGCTACAGGAGGATATGAGTGAGCCGTTCCTGGCGAGCGAAGTCAAGACGCTCCTGAAGCAATTAACGGGGGCAGTGGGCTTCCTCCACGAAAACTTCATTCTCCACCGCGATCTCAAAACCTCCAACATCCTCCTCAACAACCGCGGCCACCTCAAACTCGCAGATTTCGGTATGGCACGATACATCCCGCCTCCCTCAGCCCCTCTGACCCAACTCGTCGTCACACTCTGGTACCGCGCACCAGAATTGCTTCTCGGCACCACAACCTACGACACCTCAATCGACATGTGGAGCCTAGGCTGCATCTTCGGCGAATTATGCATCAAAGAGCCCCTCCTCCCCGGTAAAAACGAAGTCGACCAACTCTCCCTCATCTTCTCGCTCGTCGGCCTGCCCTCTGAGAAAACATGGCCGGCATTCTACCGCCTCCCCAACGCACGCTCACTGAAACTACCCCGCGAACAAACCCGTCCCAACCCGGGCTTCAACCGCGCGAAATTTCCTTTTCTAACAGCCTCAGGCATCGAGCTGTTATCCACGCTGTTGTCGCTTAATCCGAATCACAGACCCAGCGCGAAAGAGGTGCTGGCCCATCCGTACTTTAGGGAACAACCCAAACCCAAGCCTGAGGAAATGTTTCCTACGTTTCCGAGTAAGGCGGGGCAGGAGAGGCGGAGGAAGAAGAGTCCGAATGCGCCGAAGAGAGGGGAGGTCAAGGGGGGAGTCGATTTTAGCAGTATCTTCGCAAAGAGGGAGGATGAGGAGAGGGGTGGGGGGTTCATGTTGAAGATGGCTTGAGGGAGTGGGGAGAGGGTGTTGGGTAGGGCAAGCATTGAGAGGTCTGTACGATTTGAAGTTCATTGTCGGGAATTTGGGGATTAAATCGCTGAACTGCAAGATGCAAGAAGCCAGGATGAACGATATACGGTTAAACTATTTATGAGATAGTCGTCTTGGTGAACTTGATCTCTGTGCCCTTATGACAGCGCAGGTCTATGAATGGAAGATTTTAGTTCAGGCAACGGCCCTTGCGGTTGAGCGATAGCTTTGATTATGTCCAAGGTGTACTTCTCATCTACGATCTCTGCTCCGACTACGGTCTCGAGGGCTAGCACTGCCATAGGAACTGTAGCTAGGGCTCCTTCGGCCTCCTCCACCGCCACCGCTTCTTCCACCTCTACGTGGTGGCGAATCCCGTCTCCCATAACCTCCTCTACCCCCACCTTGACGTCTCGGTGGTGTCCGCGACACTGATCGGCTGAAGGATGAGCGCGATCGGCTTCGCCTTGGAGACCGACTCCGTGATCTAGAATACGACCGTGGTCGTACAAATCCACCTCCGCGACCACCTCGTCCCCCTCTGCCTCGTCCCCAATGACCTCCGCGCTCTGGCGACCATCTGCGCGGCGGTGAGCGGTACCGCCCTGGTCCGTCCATGGGAGGTGGTCTGTATGCGCCAGGTGGTCCTCCTGCTCCGCCACGCCCGCCACGTCCACCGCCGCCACCATAACTATCATAATCATCGTGGAACCTCTCTCGTGGTGGAGGTCCTCTGCGCGCTGGCGGTGGTGTTCGAGAAAAGCGGCGTCGTGGGAGAACGATGGAGACCTGGAGTTTCGCACCGTCGAGTTGTGCGTCGTGCATTTTTGCGATTGCGCGCTCTGCGTCGTCGACTTCTTCATAGAGAATGTAGGCTATGCCGCGGTTGATGTTGTCTGTTTCTGTCAGCCTTATAAAAGCAGAAGTTGTTCATGCCACATACAGGAAGGGTTCATAGGCATCCTCAGATCCTTGATGACGCCGTATTTGCCGAAGATCTCGCGGACGTGGTCTTCTTTGACGTTTCGAGTCAAAGCCTCGACGACGATCTGTGCAGGGTTAGCTACTACGACTTCTTGGTGAGGCGGCAAGCGAATCTGCTTCATGGGCCTGTGATAATCCTACCTTTGCACTTCTAGGAGCTGGCGATGCATCTCTGGGCGTCGCACTGCGGGTATAGCTTCTCCCTCTTGACCGCGATGGCGATCTGCTATCTGGTGTGTAGCTGCGCCGTCCATTGCGCCGCGGTGAGGGTGACCTGGGTGACCGTGATCGCGTGGGAGAGCGCGACCGAGGAGGCGACCGTGGTGTTACAGAGCGTCTCGGTGATGCTGAGTGTGCCGAGCGAGGTCTGCTTGGTGATCTTGTAGGTGAATGGTCGCGCATAGGGCTGCGCGTGTGCGAACGCGCCGGCGAGGGTGAACGAGATGGCATGGGGTGCTTTGGAACGCCGTGACGTTTGGCCGAGGGGCGTTTGTAGCTCCGACGTGATTTTGGCGTAGTATGAGGCGGGAACTGGAGATTGACGCGTGGTACCCTCTTGGAAGCTCGAGGCTTGAAGCTTGAAGCTACGAACTTGGAAGCCGAGACGCTAGCACCGTACTAGCGGGAGGCTACCGCAAGCAGCCATGCAGCCAAGGGCAGCCTCATCGTGAACAATGGGCAACAATGAAAATCCTCGAGCTGGAGGTGCAGGTTTGATAGAGGTTTGCCGTGAGTGTTGTTATGCCACCGAAGAACTGGAGGTAACCATAGGTTCCCGATTTGGCGCACAACTTGATGAGCATTGCAACCAAGTTGCGTCTTCATGGCCCAAACACCCACTCCAAGGTGTACATGATGCATGTCTGATACGTATAGCCAGCATGTACTGTATGTGAGATCTTCTCCTGGGCAACGCTTGAGAATCTGATGCTGTGGGTCGTGAAGAGGTGTGCTCACGGACACAAGAGGGACAAGGCAAGTGCAGCGCCAATCGCGGTGGCTACTACTTCACCAACCATGCTGCCTGCACGCATATCTTAGCCACGGACTGTGAATGTAAGACGTTTCCCCCCCCGCGCTCGATGGCGCTGCACGATGGCGCAATAGGCACACTCCAACTTGTCTTATCCTCTCCGTCACATATAAACGACCTGCATGCCGTTTCCTCGCTGCCAACGTCTCCCGGCTGCTTTCCCTTACGGTACCATACCGCACCTTGTCCTAGCAACAAACTCGACACACTGCGGGGTCGTCCTGTCACCGTAAAAACAGCTGCCCCACTACGTTGCACGCACGATCAACGGGTTAACCCGACCGCCGCCGCCAGCCTGACCCAACAACTGCCTGCACAACCCTTCTTCTTTCTCACCGACAAATACACTCCTTGCTTAGTCACAATAAAGTACCTGCAGCAGCCACCTTCTTGCCGCTGAGCCGCCAATCTCTTCCCCCGACTTTTGCATATATCCTAGCAGCTCCCAGGCACCCAACACATCACCCCTCACACATCATGTCCTGGCAAGGTGAGTCGCATGCGTCGAGTGGCTATCGCGGTTGCTAACATGCATGCATAGCATACGTCGACCAGAGGTATTTGCAGTTATGATTGACTCTGGAGAGCATCTTCTAACGCCCCGCGCTACAGCCTCGTTGGCACTGGCAACATCGACAAGGCCCTCATCTGCGATGTCAACGGCCAGACGACCTGGGCCTCGTCCCCAGACTTCTCCGTACGTCACTTATAGCCGCTCTCAACCTAATCGCCCTCCACTTCATCTTCGCGGCGCATTCGCGACAAGGGCGGGGCAGGGCGGGGCGCATACACACTGGACCAAGATTCTGACCAAAGCCATAGTTGACCGCTGCTGAGATGAGCGCCATCGCCGCCTCCTTCAACGACAAGAGCGAGACCAAGGCCGTCATTATAAACGGCGTCAAGGTCAACGGAGACAAGTACATGACCATCGAGTCAACCGACGACTCACTAAAGGCAAAGAAGGTAGGTCGTCACACCATAACCCTGACAAATGGAAAACCAAGATACTCATGCGGCTCTACAGGGCAAAGAAGGTATCGTCGCCGTCAAAACCACCCAAGCCCTCCTCATCGCCCACCACCCAGACTCCATCCAAACACCCAACGCCTTCAACTCGGTCGTCGAGCTGGCAGAGTACCTCAAGAAGGTTGGCTACTAGACCCCGTCTACTTGCCTTTCTTCGTTCGGGAACTCTTGTTTATAAGCTACTTTATGGATATTTGCATAGCCTCATGGGTAGGATGGGGGAGCGAAAGTCTCCCGTTGACTGGTCATGATTCAGTTGGTGGATGAGATAGGAATGATGTGATGAAGCATGATAGCGCTACTCTATTGGAGGATCTTTTCGTCTTCCACCCACATGTTAAATACTTTGGTCGACGTGATGGCTCCGTACACCACCGAAACATAAGTAAATGCGCTCTTCATGACGATAGGCTCTACAGTTCCTTCATAAGCACAACCATGACCCCCAACCTCTTGACAACCCTCTCCCCAAACGCCTTCTGCAACCCCGCAGCAACAACCTCCCTCCTCTCATCGCACTCCTTATGCAGCCCAAACGCCTCCGGCCCCAGAAGACAAGACCGAATCACATCCTCCAGCGCATCTCCCAAGTAACTCTTGACAAACCTAAGATGCGCCGGTTCACTTACCAACAGCCTGTCGCGTACTGCCCACGTATGCTTGGGCCGTGCGTGTTTAAAATTGATATCAAGAATCTGGTCAATAGTCTTCCAGTACGCAATTTCCAGCAGCACGATACCAAGCGAGTACAAATCAAAGGATTTCTTGTACGATTCGCGACCAGTGTCGTCTTCGCGGTTCCCGCGGTGTTGGACTGAGGGGTGGCGATAGATATCTGCGGATGGATTGTTCGTGGGACGCTCGGTCATGTCGTCGCTTGTTGCGGGGCGCGAGTAGTCGAAGCCTGAGATGTAGGGGTCGGCGTAGTTGTATTCACCGTTCTTGGCGAAGAGGAGGATGTTGGAGGAGCGTAGGCCTTTGTGTAGCCAGTCTACTGCGTGGAGTCGCTCGACGGTTTCAGAAAGGAGACGCATGAGTATTATTCGGTCTTTGAGTGAAGGAATTTCCATTTGAGGGTTTGACGCATTGGAAGCGCTGATCAGGGCGTGTAGCGAAGTAGGCGGTGTCTCTGCAGGGACGGTGGCTGGTTTTTCGAAGACGAGACCAAAGCGACCGTCTTCTCTGTCGATGAAGTAGCCACGGCAGAAGGGCGCACGGAACTTTACAGTCCTGTTGTTCTTGCTGAGGAGTGCAGCGAGTTTCTTGACGCGCTGTTCGACTTTGGGGTCGACGCCGTTGTCTTGTTGCATAGGGCCTGTTGACTCGGGATTCTTCCACTCTACCCAGACAGAGGTCTTGTTATAGATCGCTTCTGTACGTTGGCCTTCTTCAATATCTTCTGCTTCTGGTAAGGGCTTGCCATCCCTGGTGCGTACATCCGTGAAGTTTAATTCTTTCTGATGCATGTCACTATCCAAGTGCTGAAGACCGATGTCCCGTGCAGAGTCCTCAGAGAAGCTTTGTGCATCTTCGATGGCGAGATGTACGAACTTTTGTTGGGCCAATGCTGCAAGGGACTGCGAAGCGGCGCCCGAGGTGATAGGCCCAACATACTGAGAAAGTTCATCATACTCCAAATCTTCAACGTCCAATATAGCGGATCGTCCCTGGTATGTCAGTTGCTGCTTTGACGACTCGTAGATTTCTACCATGTGTGACATCGTTCGATTGAGCAAAACAATCTGATCATTAGTACGAGTCTGCATGTCGAGGAGAAGATCCATCTGTGCTTTGTCAAGCGCGTCGTGCATTTTGTTGTTGAAGTCAGCGAGCTTGGTGATTAGGGCTTCCATCTTCGTGTGATCGAATGTTGCCCATTTGAGCCGTCGAGGCACAGCCTGAATACTCCTCATGAATCTCAGAGACTTCTCGACAAGCTCCTCTGTTGGTGGGAACTGTACGCCTTTGTTATTTCCTTCTGTGCTGCCATTCTCCAACAGACGATCAGGCTGCAGCACAAACTCATGTGGCATTTCTTCCAAGAGTGGTTTCGAAAGTCTCCCATATTTCTGATTCAATCGACCAAACGAAAAGAGGAGCTTTTGCTGTTGCTCCAAAATGTTGAAGATAATACCCTTGGACAAGTGGTTCAATATCAACTTGTCGTCACGGAAGTCGAGCTGGACCAACTTGGCCCAGTCGAGTAGTCGACACTGCTCAATCTTGAACTTGAGGAGCAGGGCTTGACAGTCTTTTTCAAGACGGCATGCATCCAGGATCAGCTCATAGCCTATGCGTGGTCAATCTTTCACCGGATAATCTACAGCAACTGGTGGAGACATACCCTGAACACATCCTGCAAAGACTTGGAAAAGAAAGGAGACGGTGCCGATGGCGAGCTCAGCCATGACAGCTACTCTCTGTAGCTTGTAAAGATGAAGTGACAAGTCTCGAAGTCGATTGTTCCGGGCGCCTGCGCAACCGTGTAGGTATGGTATGCGATGTGATGTAAAAGCGAAAGCACGAGACCACAGGCGGACGAAGAGAAGGCTACCTGGAAACAGGCTGAAGAAGACTGATACTTATTCATATTGGTCGATGAGGCTGCCAGCTGCCATGCACATGCACGTTCTGCTAACACCGCCCCCCATAGCCTTGTGGAAGCCATATGCAGGCCTCGGACCAATCAAGTCTGCTGCTGCTCTGGGTCCGGTCAAGCATGTCTGTCACAGCACTTGATGGCGTTTTCTGCTTCGCGAATTGGAAACATCCTGTGGTGGCTGTGGGCAACTCTCGAAGTGCCTGGTATTATGACCTTAGAACCTTGGAACCTTGAAGAGCCACGGGCGGGTGTGCCTCAAGGGGAGCTGCGACAGCACAGCCACACAAGCGCAAGCCACACCGGACCCTTACGGCGCATAGCGCAGCGAATGCCATTACCCTATCCTGTTTCCTCCGCACGCACAACACAGCTATCGAGAACAGCCTACAACGTCCTCCCGCCTTTTGCCAATGGTCCTCGAGATCTTCAATCCATGGTACCGCCCAAAAGATGACTTCGAACCCCTGCCCTTCGCTGCGCTCTTCTTCCGCGCTCCCGTTAAGCTGCTCCTCTATCAAGCGTACCACCTCATAACTTACCTGCGCTCTACGCCCAAGCCTGCCCAATCCCCAATCCGGGTCGTGTGTATTTCGGATACACACAACCATATCCTCGACGATGTTCCGCTGGGCGACCTGCTCATACATGCTGGAGACTTGACGAATGGAGGCAGTGTTGCGGAGATACAGAAGCAAATTGATTGGTTGGCCTCGCTGCCACACAAAGAGATTGTGGTAATCGGTGGTAATCATGATACATATCTGGATACTCGGACACGACCGTCGTTAAGTGGAGTGCAGAGGAGACGAAATCTCGACTGGAACCGCATACATTACCTGCAGCATCGAAGACTTAGCCTCACGATCGATGTCGAGTCTCCTCACAGCAATGAAGAGGCCGCAACCACGCCGCTGTTAGCAGAAGAGCGGACGCAGAGGCGGATACGAATCTATGGCGCGCCGCAGATTCCTGCGTGTGGGCCTATGGATGTTCACGCGTTTCAGTACCCGCGAGGTCAGGATGCATGGTCAGGGACAATACCAGAAGATATAGACGTTCTGATCACACATACTCCACCAAAACATCATTTGGATCTGTCCTTGTCACAGGGTCTTGGTTGCGAGCATCTTTTAGGTGAGGTGACGCGAGTCAAGCCGACGCTGCATGTCTTCGGTCATGTACACTGGGGGGCAGGGAAAACCGTAGTATGGTGGGATAAAGCCCACGACGCCTATGTTCGAGGGCTGTCGATCAAGTCCAAATGGACAAACGGCGTGTTGAATCCGCGCCTGTGGTGGAACGTAGTCAGAGTGTTGTACCGTGGCATGCGAGAGCTCCTGTGGGATCGTGTGTGGGGTGGGCAAAGCGCTAACACTGTCATGGTGAACGCAGCCCAGACTCATGGAAACACTGGAAAATTAGGCAATGCTGTCCAGGTTGTCGAGATATGAGATCGTCACGGTCGAGGAATAATCGTAATGTATAATGCAGTCTTGATCAGCACAACAGGAAGCACTTCATTGTCGGGAAGCCTTTTCGAACTAAAAAGGATTCTGTTGCTTTACCCTGACTACCTCGCTAGAGAAGCCAAGTTCAACATGGAGACCAGGCGATTCGCCGTTCCCCGCGACTTTATTTGATCTTGGCCATAAAACCATAAATCGTGCATACCATGCCATGCCATATTCCACCACTGAGCCAAGCGTTCTTGCACATGCTCAGAGACGACGACCACGGCGACCACCCTTCCTCCTGGTGGAGTCGGATGGGGTGGGGGTGACATCCTCGATACGTCCAATGCGCATACCGGCACGGGCGAGCGCGCGGAGAGCAGACTGGGCACCGGGGCCGGGAGTCTTGGTGCCGTTACCACCAGTGGCCCTGATCTTGACGTGGAGGGCAGAGATGCCAAGCTCCTTGCAGCGGGCGGCTAGTCATCAGTCAGCACTGCATCCTGGACCTCATTTTTCAGCAAAATTGTACGCACCGACGTCCTGGGCCGCCAACATGGCAGCGTATGGGGAGGACTCGTCACGGTCAGCCTTGACCTTCATGCCACCGGTGACACGGGAGATGGTCTCGCGGCCGGACAGATCGGTGATGTGGACGAAGGTGTCATTGAAGGACGCGAAAATGCGGGCAACGCCGAAAACGAGCTCGCCCTGGAGCATGGTCAATTCGCGCTCGGAGGAGCAGGTAGTAGTTGACAAACCTCGCGGACCTGGGGTCCAAGCTGCAAATTGTTAGCTGAAGTCAATGGGGCGAGAGGTGAGAATGCTGACCTGGATGTTCTCCGTGGTGGAGCGCTCGACCTTCTTCTTGGGAGGCATCTTGGCTGTATTTTAGTACGTGACTGGCTGGTTCGTGATGTTGTCGACGATCGTTGAGGTCGAACTTTTGGTGGGTGGTTTTCGCTTGCGTGCGCGGCGGAAATATCGGCCCGGGCACTAGCGCGCCGCGTCTTACTTTTTCTTTGGCAGGCGCAACCCATCTTCATCCTCCACCGCCTCGACATGGGCTGAACACCAACATCAACCACGCAGAGTCGCGTTCTATACAGCCATCATGGAGCCCCGCAAGAGCGTTGGTATCATCGGCATGGGCGACATGGGCAAGATGTATGCCCGGCGCCTCAGCAGCGCAGGATGGAAGTGAGTGCTTCGCGCTTATGGCAGCTCTCAGCTTCCATGTTTCCGTGATTGGTAAGTCCTACTCTCCCCCTCTTCCCTCATCCCCTCCAATGATGACCGTGAGTGCATTTGGCTCGAGTATGGCGCATGTCTGCACTGTTGCCGTCTTGGTTTGCAGTATCCAGGCATGCTGCTGTCAATGATGTGAATTCTCGCTACCTTTTTTTATACAACTCTGATCCACAACAAAACTTTGCATTGCTCTGACATTCTCTGTCGGAATCTTGCTAACCAGTGGCTCACAGATGTATGACATATGCCGCGCCTCAGCTCGCTGACAGTCTGATCTTTAAAGGGTACATGCCTGCGATCTCCCGGACAAGTTCGATACATTGGTTGAAGAGTTCCGGGACTTTGTAGGATAGCACCTCTATATATAATACCACGTTACACATGCTGAGATTGTGCCAGCCCAAAGTTGAGATCATGCAGAGTGGCCACTTCGTCTCCCGCTGCAGTGACTTTATCATCTACAGTGTTGAAGCAAAGAACATTGATGCTGTCGTGAAGGCCTTTGGCCCATGTATGACACCCCTCGCTGCTAATCACGTCCTGTGACTGACTCCTTTCTTTTGCGTGCAGCTACCAAACTCGGTGCGATAGTTGGTGGTCAGACATCGTGTAAAGCACCAGAGATGGAAGCTTTTGAGCGTCACCTGCCCAAGGACGTTAGTATCGTCTCTGTCCACTCACTACATGGACCTGGCATCGATCCCAAGGGGCAACCCCTGGTACTCATCAAGTACCGCGCATCAGATTCCGACTTTGAGTTTGTGGAGGAAGTCATGTCCTGTCTCCAGTCAAAGCACGTCTACCTCACGGCAGAACAACACGATCGCATCACAGCAGATACACAGGCTGTCACCCATGCAGCCTTTCTGAGTATGGGAGGAGCCTGGTTTGCCAACAATCAGTTTCCATGGGAGACGTCTCGCTACGTCGGTGGCATTGAGAATGTCAAGATGAACATCACACTACGCATCTACTCGAACAAGTGGCACGTCTACGCCGGCCTCGCGATTTTGAACCCCGATGCAAAGAAGCAGATTAAGCAGTACGCCGAGTCTGTCACTGAACTCTTCAAACTCATGCTTGCTGGACAGCGCGACGAATTACGCGAGCGAGTGCACACTGCGCGTAAAGCCGTGTTTGGAGACAACAATGACGGCAAGAAGCTGCTTTTGCGAGATGACCTGCTCGATCAGTTCGCTCTGGGCACGATCCCCGAGAAGAAGCTGAAGAATAATCATTTGAGTTTGTTGGCCATGGCCGACTGCTGGTGGAAGCTTGGTATCGTCCCTTACGATCATATGATATGTTCTACGCCGGTAAGCTCAGCCTGGTTCGACGTACCTTTCACTTTGTTAACATGATCAAAGCCCTCCCGCGTATGGCTTGGTATTACAGAATATCTCTTTTGCAACCCCACCCTCCTCGAGGAAGCAATCGATACCGCCATTGACGACAACACGTTTCGCGCAGACGATCTTGAATTCACATTTGCAGCCAGGGACTGGAGCTCCCGTGTAAGTCTGGGCAACTTTGACGGTTACAGGGAGAAATTCGAAAAGATTCAGGAGTATTTCGAGCCGCGGTTCCCAGAGGCGACCAAGGTGGGTAACGAGATGATTAGGGTAATTTTGCAGAAGACGCAGGATACTTGAATGCGTCGTGGAGAGATTTTGTTTTCTGGTCAATGTGATCAATATATGAAGTAAATGTCGGACTTGGCGTACGTGGGAAGTATTCAATAGCAATGAATGGGTATGCTTTGCAATTTAGACAATGTGTGAAGCAAGATTCCGTACAGCATTGTCTTGGGTGTGGCTCGTCACTGTCGCATGCTCTCTCCACATTGTATGTATCTGATATGGCTAAGACATCTCCGGGTCTTCCGGCCGAATAGGACGATCCACCTGGTTCATAAGAACAAATTACGATGGTCACTGTACGGCTTCAAGTCTTGCTACTCTATACTTTAGCTCAACGTATCTACGAGCTTCAGTATGAAGGCAACTGAATGCATTGAAGCAACATCGGTAGATTTAGTCTATAAAATCCAGCCTAGAATTTTGACATCATCATCACACACCACCACAAACATTACCCGAGCATCTCCTCAGGTACTACCTACCTACCCTCCCCACTCTCAAACTCCCTGCTCTCCCCTATATCACAAATGCCAAACCCCTCCTCTCCACCCTTGACACCCTTCCACCGACACGCCTCGTCCAACTCCCTCGGCGGCGCCATGACCTCCTCCTCTGTCAATACCCAAGTACCCCAATGCATACCCAGAGCGCGCCTGCACTTCGTATCCACAAAGATATTCACCGCATCCTTGGGGCTCGCATGGACATTGCTAAACATCCAGCGAGGCTCGTACGCACCAATGGGAATCAGACCCAAGTCAAAGGGTCCACGGTGTTTGCCGATTTGGCTAAAAGCAGGGCAGGTCGGGAGGTGCGAGTACTCTGCGCTGTAGTCATCGGCGGTAGCGGGGATGGAGGACGGGACGGTGCGGTAGCCCGTGTCGCCGGCAAAGTAGACGGATGAGGAGCCCGAGGTGATGGACCAGCTTGCCCAGAGGGTTTTGCATTTGTCAAAGGGACCGCGGGCGCTGACGTGTTGGCAAGGGAGGGCGTGTATGGTGGCTTTGATGGTGTTGGGGTTGGTTTTCTGGGGATTTGCGGTCGAGGTGATGGAGATTGAGTCTGCTTTGTCGTTGGGGTTGAGCGTTTCCAAGGTGATTTCTCGACTCTCCCACCAATCCAGTTCGGTGACGTTTGTGATGCCGGATTTCTCGAACCAGATCTTGTTGCCGAGAGGTGCAAAGTAGTGGGCTTCTGGAAACTTTTTCTGGAGGCGTTGGATGGTGGGGTAGCTGAGGTGGTCGTAGTGGTTGTGGCTGATGACTACAGCGTCGACAATGGGGAGGTCTTCAATTTCGCATGGCGGAGGTGTGTACCGCTTTAGGCTCTTGATGTTGATAGGTGCGCAGCAGTCTTCAAAGACGGGGTCGAACAGGACACGGAAACCCCCTGGGAACTCGACGTAGTAGCACGCGTGGCCCAGCCATGTCGCCCTCAACTTTGGCGTCTCTCTCGATGGCAGGAAAGTTGGTGTGCGAACAGGTACAGTGGGGGGTGTGGTGTCTGGTTTATTTGTCTGTCCTGTGATTTTACGCCTGTATTCATGTCAGCTGCATTGAAGTGCTTTGAAGTGCTTTGAAGTGCTTTTTCACCATGTTCCCAACTACCTAGGTAACAAGACTTTGGAGCAAAAGAGAACATATTTACCAAAAAAAGCCCTTGATCAACAAGTCCCAAAGCCCACTCTCCACATAACTGTCCCACGGATTCGTAAACCCTTTCCCGCCGTTGAGATGATGCCTCTTCTCTTTGGCTTCTTCCGGCTGCGTCAAGCCCAACGACACCGCTGGATTCGACACGGCTGCGTACAAGCCCGCAATAACACCCGCACCCGCACCTATCGAGCTCATCTTGAGCGTTGTCGAGGAAAAGGCAGGTGTTGTGCGCCAGACAGGATTTGGTGACTTGGGTCTTGGTCTTGGAGGAAGGCGATGTGATGTTTGTGTTCGTGACAGGACTCTGATTGCGGACACGAGGGATGAAGGCGAACGAGCAGAGGACATGGTGACCACCTAATATGTATGCAACAGTCTCACTCAGCGAGTGGGCACATTGTGATAATACCAAGACACGGACGTAAGGACTTAAGCTTCTACCGCCAGTCGCAGTCTCATTCCACATCACCGACCTGCACACCCCCAAATTGCCCCGGCCCAGACGAACACGCCCAAGCCCAGGGGCGGACGGAGTTAAGTCGTTGACGTAGGAGAGGGTGGCTGCGTCTGGTTAGTCGGGCGCAGAATGCACCTTGATTGGCTCCTCGAGACATGACACACGGCGGTCGGTACGTCTAGTACTCCGACCCGTTGTTTCTGGCATAGCAGGCTGGCGGGTCAGATTTGGGCGTACACGCGGATGAGGCTGTGTCCTGCAGAGACGGACCAAGTGGATGGTATGGTGAGTACATGGCCCAGCTGCTATGCGCTTGACTTCGCTCTTCGAAGGCAGTGCATTCGAAACTCTGAGCACGTTTGTGAGTGCAAAGATCAAAGATCAAAGCTACGAGTGGTGCCTTTCAGAACTACAACCAGTAAAGTCTGTTAGCCTTCCTGATTGCAGAGGCATGGCCTGGACCTTCGAGCTGCTCTGAAAACGTCAACGACACTGCCTGCTTCTACGTCGAACAGTCTGCTTTGCATGCTCAAGCCAGACCTTGACCACTGCATATCATCACAACCCGACCGACACTTGCGGTGACCATCCATGTGTGTCCATGTAGGAAAAATTTGTATTGTTTTCATAAAGCGGTAGTACCGCTATCCAAAATTGTTTTTTTGAGCATTTTGTTGCTGTTGTAACTAATAGGTCTCTGTTCTGTTTGTGGTACAGCAGTACGTAGAGCAATTTTTCCCCACACCATATGCCCTTAAACCGATGCCTGGAAATAGAAGATGAAAAGTTGGATATCGCCGTTCCGAGAGGAGAAGATGAAGGAACGCCTATCCCTTGGTCTTATACCATTAATTACAACCCGGCTACAGGGAAGGCGGTAATCGAAAGGAATGAATCGTAAATATCAAAATCGGGACTGGTACTCGGTAGCACCAGTAGCATGTTTGCCCAAGAGTGGTCAGTGGAGCGTAAAACATGGCTTGGTGTTAGCAACCGGAGGGTAGAAGGTGCGTGAAGAATTCTCAATGTGCTGAGAATCGTAGCCAGCCCAGAGGGGAAAAAAACCATGAAAGAAATGCAAACGAAAAGCCTCCAAACCGTTTCTGGGGTACAGCGCTGATGAGATGAACAATCGTAAAAGTGCTTGGTAAAACACGCGGGCCAATGAACGAAAAACGCCGGAAAACCCACAAAACAATTTCGCTAGCCGTGCTCCAATCCAACAAACCCTGGGAAGAAAAACCCGAATCTAGAACGTAATACCAATGACAGCTAGGAGAAGGGAACCCCGATTGGGATCCTGGGAATTCTATCATGCAGGATGATCGCAAGCCTTATGCGTTTTCGTGAGATCCGGAGGGGCGCCAACATGCGTGCAAATAGCGGAAGAATAGACCGATGCAGTGCCTCGCAAAGCAAGTGGCCGGATCAAGTGGTCCGAGGCTTGGTCTGAGGCGAAGTGCGGCCAATGTGTATCCAGTGACTGGAGGAGATCTAAGGCCTCAAAGGGGGCGGATCCAGTAGACCATGTTGTTGTTTTGGGAAAGGAAACAGTTGTAACTTTTGAACAGATGAAGCGCTGAGATGGAACGTCGAATATGTATCCGTGGAAGGTGAATGGTGCAGTGTTACAATGCCGCTGAACTGAGGGAAGACAGACTAGACGGCTACAGCCTGAGGTCCGTAACCGGGGGCCATGAAGTACGGGGGGTGCCGCTGTACACAGTAAGCACAACCACAGCTGGGCCCATGCTGGTTCCAGGCCGAATTGTTGTACTGCGTCGTGTATGCGGGCGGTCCGTAATTGGCCGCATGCTGCTGCGACTGTTGGGTCGCGGTAGGCTGAGACAGGGGTGGGAAACCGAACATGGTGCGACGCGAGTATCCCTCAACCGGACCCCAGGTTCCCGCTGTCCCGTAGTACTCTGGAGTAGTGGGACCCGTGGTTGGTGCTGATGCAGGAGAGTGGTCATTTGCAGACCTCCAAGGATCGTACTGTGAGTAACTTGGAGTGTTGTACGCGGACTGTGCAGACTTTGGCGTGTACTCATATGGCGGAGGATTGTAAGCCTGCTGCATAGGCAGCGGCGGAAGCGGCTTGTTGGGGTTCAAGGAACGTCGGTTGAAAGAAGTGTCGATGGGACTGAGCTTGTTACTACGACCGCTGCGTACAGCGGCATGGCTCTGGTACTCTCTCCAATGCTCTGACCAGAACTGCCAGCCCTGTGACTCAGATGGGTCTCGGTGTAGCTTGTAGTCGATAGCATTCAGCCACTCCATCTCTAGTCTGTTCAGCTCGTCAACCCTGATGCCACTGACCTCCGACCAAGACCGGTTGATGAAGGTATTATCATCGAGGAATTTGCTGCCCAAGACCAGCGCAATGGTCAAAAGGCGGAAAAGGTGGGTATCTGTCTTTGGCTCGCTGACGAGCATGGGCATCCTGCTGGACAGGTAGAACATGCTAAGCAAAATGGTTGCAGATGGTAACCTGGTTGCACATAGCACTTGGTGAACCCACTTGCGGAACGAAGTGGGCATCATTCGGCCGGGAGTGATGAGCCGCAGGGCTGTCTCGCACACGAAATCGGTCATGACGTCCATGTCGTAGTCAAGCTTGGCGGAGACACCACCGACCGGCTTCTCGTCTTTTGCTGGCTGGTTCATACGCTGGTTGTACTCTTGCGCTCGCTGTTGGTGCATGGCCGCGTCAGCCATGGAGTGTCCCGAGTGAACGCGCATGGGCGGCAGCACGTTCGAACCAGCTGGGTCATAGAAAGAGCTCGCCGGGGGAAGACTGGGCGGTGCGTTGCTCAAGTAGGTGCCGGCCTGCGGGTACATGGGTGGCATGGCCATGGCGAGTTGACCATAGCGGTCTGCGAAGTCGTAGCCATCATCTTGGCGGATTGCAGGCTGGCTGGCATAGCCGTGCAGCTGCTGGTACGAAGCCCCTCCGCATGCAGAGTGGTAGCTGGGCACAAACTCTGGTGGTGTGAGCAATTGCCGTGGCATATGCTGGCGAGGGTAGAAGGACGGCATGATGATGTTGGAGCTGTCGCAGAAGAACGAAGAAGACTGGCGGAAGCACCTGAGTCAAGAGTCAGCGATGCTTTGCACCAGAAAGCGGCGGACCGTGAGTGTGCCGGCGTCAATCAAAGTGGACGAGTGTGACGTACAGTCTTTTCGTTCGGCCGCCTAGGTGGTGAGCTTGCGCTCTGTTGTGAACTGCGGAGGCTCTAGTAGGAGACGCTCATGCACTAAGGAGTGGTGGTGGTGATGGTGGTGGGAGGCGGTGAAGTGCGTTTGTGGCAATCACGAGAGTCGTCGAGAGGTCGTAAAGATATGTGTCGCTCAGACAATGCAGTGCTGGAACGGCGTTGCTGTGGCGTACTAGGTGTGAGTCGGTCGATTTGCTTGTCGTAGCGTGATGCTGGGGCTGTGCGCGACGTGTGCAGCCGAGTTTGACAGCAGGCAAAGTGTGTGCGTGTGAGTGTAGGTAATGGACCCAACGTGGACCGGGGCGAGGTCTAAGTCAATAGATCGCCGGTGAGGTGAAAAGGGTGCTTGCTGGTCGTGTCGCAGGTGAAGAGCGGATGGAGGCTTGCCGTCGGCAGAGTTGCAGCGGCAAAGCAAAGGGGAGCTGGGCAGGAGCGATGCGGAGGACCGGGGACGAGAGGCGTCTCTTGTCGTGCACGCGCAGACAGGGTCCGGGTAGGGCAAGCTTCCTCGTGGATGCAGCACTGCCGCAGGGTCCTGGCGAGGCTCGAGGGAGGAGAGGGAAGCGTGGTGGACAAGGGAAGACCGAAGACGGCGCCAGGTGCAGCAGTGCGAGGGCTTTGACGATTGACGAGGGTGCGGCCGAACGTGCACTGGAACTAGCCCGCTTTGTGGCCTGTGAGTGCGCGACTGTTCGCAGTGGCGAGAGCGCGGCGCAACAAGCAGCAGCGTCTGCAACGCACACACACGGGGGGGGCTCGACGGCGGCGAGGCGGGCGAGGGTGCAGGAGAGGGTGCAGGAGGGAGAGGGAGAGAAGAGGCGCGGAGAGGAGAGGCGCGGGCGAGGTGAAGGGAAGGGAAGGGATGGAAACAGGCCAGCAGCGAGCAGCGGGCAGCGGGCAGCGAGCAGCACTGCGCAGGCCTCGTCGAGCCGTTTGTGCCTTTCGCTAGCGACGAGGACCCGCTGCGAGGTTCATTAGAGTCCATAATCCATTGTCCACAAGCCCACTGCTGCGCGGCAGGGGGGCGGCAGCCCTCTGGCCGTCGTCGGGCGCACTCATCGGGCGGGTGCTGTGCGCTGAAAACTCTGCTCCTTCCAGCCTAGGCCGGCACAAGTCGCGGGCGCTGCACAGCCAGACCGCAACGCGCGGGTCAGGGCCGCCCATGACTCTGCGGGCTGCATCGGCGCTGCACCGTGGGCGGCCAAGGCCAATGAACGCCTCCAGGGGGGGAGGGGAAGGGGGCGCGGCGGCGTCTGCGCGGCCGTCTGCGCGACCGTCTGCGCGAGCCACGTAGCTATGGGCCATGGGCCATGGCACGTCGAGGGCCGTCGCCTGGCCTCTGTGCGCGCTAGCTGCACTCGAGCGCTCCTCCGCCGCTGGTCATCTGTGCAGCCATTCAGCCATTCAGCCATTCACGCGTTTGCACTTGGACTCGAGTCTCCAGGCCTGAGTCCCCTCCCTCCCCGGCTCCGAGCTGCCCAGCACCCAATAAATTTAGAAGTGGACCGTTCACAAGTACATGCCATACTGAGTACTCTACTGTGTACCCAAGGAGACGACCCCCAAATTGCAGCGCCTCCCCGCAGCCATGGCAACCCGCAATTCCTCTGATTGCGTTTCATCCTGCGTCCTCTGGCTGCTCATGCTCAGGGGACTGGCCGGCGCCTGAACGGAAGACGGTGCCTGTGCAGTCTCGTGCACTCTGGACGTACATGGTACCACTTACCATGTAGTACTCCGTATGTACACGCTACACGTGCCTACATAGCGCTACTCGCAGGCTCCATGTACATACTGTGTACACAAATGACAATACTCCATGTCCGCATGAGCAACTTGGCTTCCGTTTCTCACCGTAGCCGCGGCCGTTGAGGATGTTGGGCTAGGGCAAAGGAAAAAACCCCCCATCATCCCACGGCGTCTGGGCCAAAGGCAAGCAAGGTCAGGCCTCTGCGTGCCCACCCAGCGGGGCGTCGTGACCCACACGCGCACCAGTGCAGCCAGAGTGAGTGCTGGTGAGGGGTGTCCACGATCAAGCCGCCGTCTGCAAATCGACACACAGAGCCCTCCAAGTGAACACCATGGCGGCAGTGTGAGCGTCGGCGGCGGGCCCGGATGGCAGATGCGCGCGTCAGGTGGTCAGCGTCATACTGTATACTCTACCCGTACGGTGCAGCCTTGGAGCCCACCCAGCTGCAGAGTGCATCGTCACCTTCGCGCGGCGTGGCAATGTCTGGCCCGTCGCCATCCGTAATCAACCTGACCAACCTGACCAACCTGACCAACCTGGGATTCGTCTGAGGAACCTCAACTCCACCCACACGCGCCAGGCCTGCCCACCCAGTCACCTTATTCGCTGCGATGCCGTGTGGTGGTGCACTTGACTTTGTCGTGGCATCACGCCCATCATCGCTCGCAACCAACACCACCACCACCAGAATCCAGATCCTGTCCAGGCAGCAGAGTCTTCGCATCCGTCTCCGTCTCCGTCATCGCCGTCGGGCACCCAGGGCTGATGCATACCGCTGCCACTGACGTTCCACGCTCCCGACGCCTGATCCAAAGCAACTGCCTCGCTAGTCCACGCAATGTACGCAGCACTCAATTTCACCTAGCTTCGCGTATTCTTGGTGGCGCGACATGGATGGGAACAGGAACGGTTCGCACCGCAACATGTGTCATCTGCTGCGCCCGTTTTCAGTCCATTCAGGCGACTAATGTATATTCGTCACTGCCACCCACTACGCAATTTCACATGCATTACGACTTGCCTGCCGGACTTGATCGTCGTCAGATGGCTATTTCAATGTCAAACTACTATGTATATCATGCTGGTCACGCCCTCATTCGTGGCTGTGAAGATACTATGGTACGTTCAGGCCGCCCGCTGTGGGCAAGACCGACAAGTGTGCTTCAATTCAATCAATGCGGCATCTTCACGTAAGATCGTAAATGTTGGCCGGCCTGATCCTGGAGCCTAGGATCCCCAAACGCCGATGCAAATGCTGAACCCCGTGGGTATATCCCGGACGTCTTTTCCCCGCCTGCGCATAAGTGCAAAAACAAAATCGACATATCCGTCTAATCGCAACTAGTTCATCTGTCTGATGAGTTCGTTGATTTGGTCCTCTCTGTTACCCAAGTCGCCACCCTCGATGAAGTGCTTGAACTTCCTCTTGCGGAATCCGCCGTTGGGGTTGTTCAGCTTGAAGGGCCACAGGAAATTGGAGGCTTGCTTGAAGTTCGGGCCGACGGTATAAATCTCGTGGATGAGATCCTCCATACAGATCATGCCGTACTTGCCAAGATTCTCCTCGATAATCTCGTTGTCGGTCAAAGGGAACCTCTGCTTATCCACCTTACCATATCCGCGCTCTGCACATGATCATCAGTAATGCTAGCAAGAGAGTGTTACGAGGTGCTTACTGTAGATGAGCTCGCGAACCGATTTCTGGTTAGGATAGCCGTACGCCACGAAGGGCTCTACAATCTTCAGCATCTCCGTTGTAGCTTTGGTAAGCTTGATGAAGACGCCGTTGTTGATCTGGAGAAGACGCAGCAGCTGAAGTGTCTTGCGCTTCTTGGGGTCGATCTTGTTGATGCCCTTGATGCGAACAACAAAGACGAGCTTATTTTCCGCTGGGACGTATAGACTATCGGTCTTCTTGGCTTCGCGTGACAGTCGGATCCGCTCCTTGTCAGCGTCGCGGTACTCCTTGACGTACTTCTCAGCACGTGTAAAGATAACATCGCGCTTCTTCTTGGATTTGTCTGCTTGTCGTCAGCACTGTACGGTGTAGCACAAAATACCGTGAGCCGTCGAAAGGGTGGTTGTATCAGTCCCGAAAGATGGTTAACAGTTCGACAACATTGACCGTAGTCTAGCCGATAGTGTGGTTGTCTTCATCATTACAATCGCCCTTCCGCGGTCCTCGACGGTATCATGGGTAGTCGTACCTCTCTTCTCCCTCGTCGCAATAGCGCGCTCCTCGCGAGCCTTCTCCTGAGACTTCCGCTTCTTCAGCAGCGTCTCAGGAATGAGAATGTCACTCTGCGTCGGGACGCTTCTGCGCAGACATGGTCAGCATAGTTCTGACACTGATCGCACATGCGGTGAGGGCATTGGCTTCATAGGTAAAACTTGCTGGGAGCACTTACGACTTGGACGCCATGTTGTTGATGGAGCGTTGAAGCTCATAAAAATTTCAGAGTTGGACATTTGAGCGACCCACAAGCGTGGCGCTAGCCCGCATTCGCGACAGTTAGCGCGCAGGGGCCCCGGCCTGCGGTCGTGCCCGCCTCTCGATAAACCTCTCCAGGAAGCAGTGGCGCCAGTCTCGAGGCACCTTGTACAACACCTACAACTATCATGTACCGTGCAAGTGAATTATAAAGCCACAATGGTACTCTCCAGATGTCCTAGGACATAGCCTTGGCCACGAGCTGTGCGCCCGCCCAGCTGGTGGGCTCCCAGCTACCTAGGTACAGATTCCAGTTAACCGAGAGCGTCCTTTCCTTTCACAACCTACGTGTATCAAGCGGCCAACTGTCTCCATCTTGCGTTGAACTCTTGCACAGTCTCAGTCAAACCCACATTTGCTTATCCAAAATGGGTTATGAGATGGCTGGCATGAGTCTCCATGTCACGACAATACTCACTGTGACTTGCCTAGATCCCTCACTTTGCTGACATGAAGCGGTCATCCCACGGTCGCAGATGCTAGCAACTGAGGACAAACACCAGCGACAATCAGCAAGACTACACAACTTTACTCGGCAATCTATAGTATCAGGGGCCAGGCCGAAGATCGTCACGCAGCAATAACTATTCTGACAGGCTATCGCCACGACAACAGCCAGTGTTTGCTTGTTGCAGACGCATCATGACATACCGGCCTCTCATCCATATCTCTTCCAACGTATCCGCTGACTTACACGTCAACGAAGGCCTGTGGAATGACCCTATAGCGCAAAAGATACACGTGCGAAGACACAGGTAGCTACTCATCATACGTTCACATGTCTTGCCCAGGACTGCTGCTGTTCACAATGGCTAGCCATCTGAGCTGCACAGCTGCGACAATGACTTATAGAAGCATTTTCTTAGTGATCTTCAGTGTCTTACAAACAATGACTGCTTAAACAACCAATCGTCTTTGTCGACAGCCGTACACAATCCGCCCTCGATACGACAAGACTGTCAGCACCTTACACCAAAACAGGAGCCACGCTTCAACAAGCCGAGCATGCCACAAATACCTCCTTTACAAAAGGACCCATACATTGTAGCGTACAGGTACTGGGAGTATGTGGCCAAAAATCCTGGGCGACCACGCGAACTTTGCAACCAGTATTACGAACGCTTACTAGCCAACCAACAAGATCCGAAAGCTGAGGCTACAGATGACAAGTCACGCGCAATAAGGTATGCAAAGGCACACTACGAATGCTACTATGAGCTGCGAGACATTAGCCGTATTATTCGCTGGTTGGACATCCTAAACAAGAGTTAGCGTAGGAACGGCGTTGAGCAAGGCCACCGCCAGCACTTGTAGACACGCTGCTTTTTACGTTGTTCGAGTGCAAAAGCACTTGGCCGACCGGAACGGGGAATGGGACCTACCCATGGTATGGAGTGTGGGTGTGAGGGTTCGACATAGAGAAAGGGCAGCGGAGCATGCGCATTTCAGCCAAGACGACTGCGAACATGCTGCGAACACCTCGCCGAGCGCCACAAGTAGTGGGATGAGCTAGCACATACAGTCAGGCTATACGGCGACGGAAGGTGGCTGGGAGATGGCCGCTCACTTCGGTAACGGTTACATTCCACAGCACTCTTCCGAATCCGGAAACAAGGCTTCAACCCTACCAACTTCGTACAGATACTCTCCAGGAACAAAGACAGTTACCCGGATGCGGCCCGCATTTATTTTTGAACATCAAAATTCATCGTGAGCTTTCCGCATCATGAGCAGCCCCCTGCAAACGGCCACGCTCGCGGATAGGTTTCCGTCAGCTGTATAAGATGTAGAACTGCGCGCGGCTGCGGTCTGGTATCACTCACTACACTCTGGAATTTGAATTCACTCGTTGAAGCCTATATCTTTCGCTCAGATCTCAGACATTATGCAGAACCGCATCTATCTCTCCAGTGTCTTGCTCGCAGCAGCCTCTCCAGCTTTGTCTCAGTACAACCCGGCTCCTGATTACTCGCCAGTCCCGTCTCCTGCTCCAGACTACGCAGCTACTCCAGCCATGCCTTCATACACTACCCAGATCCTTACCTCGGCTCTGACCGTCACGAGCTACCTCACTGTGACTTCTTCGGCTGCACAATACGGAACTGGTGATATCATCAGCCCCATCGAGGGACTTGCCCAGTGCTCCGTAAGCTACCAATCTTCCCTTATAACTCATGTGTCCTATCTAACATGTACTCAAGCAAACCATCATCTTCGACTGCCTCCAGGACAGCAAGTGCAACCCAGCCGACTTCCCCTGCATTTGCGCTGAGCTCAAGGCCCACGACATCGAGGCCAAGGTCGCTGCAGCCTGCACGCCCGCGGACAAGGACCAGTACCTCAAGTTCGAGGCCGACGTCTGCAACAATGTCAAGCCTTACCCTGTTGCTACCGGTTACCCCGTAGCCTCCGGCTACCCCGTCTACAGCGCCGCGCCTCAGAACACCACGGTGCCTGCTTACAACATCTCCAGCAGTGCCCCAGCCCCAGTTACCGTTGTTGTAAATAGCACGGCTACCGTCGGTCAGCCTACGACCATGCAACAGACTGTTGTTGCGCCTGCGCCTACTGGGCCTGCTACGCCCGAGTACACTGGTGCTGCTGCCGTCATGAACGTGCAGAACGCCATGCTGGCTGGAGGTGTCGGACTCATGGGTCTCGTCTTCGCTGGATTGTAAGCGGGTTGAGCACAGAGTTTACTTGGTTGATTTTGCATCTGAATTTTTGGTTGAAAATTAGTTTAATCTGTAATGGGCTGGGCGAGGCCGAGAGAATTGACTCATTAGAGTGACAATAACAATAATCTATAATGTAATGCATTAAAAAGTTGGAAAATTGCAACCAGATGTGGACATTCGGAATGACGCTAGAAACGGGCTCTCTAGAGTAATCAGACAAGAGCTTCGCGCTCTTGATGGTCACAACAGGCTTTAACAATCAAACATATTCGACTTTAGTTGCAGGCGATCTTGAACAGTGTATATGGAAGCAGGCAGTTTGTTACCCTTGACCGATGTTTTATGTCTACAACGCGCGTTTCCTACATAATCCGTGTCCGGAACAGAACACGACTCCAAAAGGTAGTACGCCATATCCGTAGTATTACAAACTTGATGCAAATGAAGCCATTACCCGTTGACTACATATCGTGGAACCTAATAGGAAGCATTCCCCATATCATGCTCCTTGATGTATTCACCCCCCTTCTCCATAAACTCTGCCCGCGTAACAAAATCCCTCTTCGCATCTTTCCTCCCCGCCCACTGCGCAGCACCCCTCCAAGCATCAAGTACCGAGTCTTTGGCCCTCCTTACATTGATACTCTGTTCGGCCGGCAACACAGCCCTCAACTCGGCTCTTAGCCGCTCTTCAAAGCCCTGGAACAGCGTGTTGCCACCAGTCAGGAAAATATCCTTGAGAATGTCGTCGCGGTGGGGGGAGTCGCCTAAGCGCTCGGTGAGAATATTCGAGGCGATCTCCACAATACCAGCTTGATCGAGGCCGGCGATGGTGGGCTGGAAGACTACTTCCGGGACGCGGATGCGTTCGACATTAAGGTGGATTTGGTTGATTTCCTTTTGGGATTCTGGATCGTAGGAGTAAGGGCCATGGAGGAAGGCGTGTAAAATACTTTTCGTCCAGTCTGTCTGTGCCTCACGTGTCGAGTCTTCCGTGAAGTTGGGATCGTGTTTTAAGAGCTGAGACTCGATTTCTTTCAGGTTCTTGTTAAGGTCTTCTTCTTCTTCGTCATCGGAGCCTTCGCCTGTGGCGATAGTGCGATATACGCCCCAGTCTGCGTCATCGGCGCCAAAGGTGTCATCGTCCCCACCGCCTCTTCTTCGTTTCTTTGTGGGGTTGTCTGAGGCGAGATTGGCGATGGATTTCATGCGCATTTGATTGGCAAGCGACTTCCTGTTTCCAAGTTCAGCCTTCATGCGTTCACGATCCTTCATCTTCTGGATGATAGCTTGGCGAGCTATTTTGCGCTCGTCGATCCAGCCTTGGGGATCGGTCTCTCGCCGTTCATCGTCAAGACGTTGTTCCTCTGCTTGCCGTGCCTTTTCCTTCTCCTTTTCAATCTTTGCACGTTGTCGTGCATCGTAGTTTGACTTCATCAGTCTCTGTTGCCGCTTCTGTTTGATACCCTCCTCATCTAGTTGGTCGTCAGGTGTGTCGAGTAGAGGGAATGTCGGTTCCTCTTGTTGCTCCTCTTCAACATCGCCCAAGTCCTTGTTACGGGTTTTCTTGATCGAACCCTCTAACTCCTTCACTCGCTTGTTGAGCTGATTCTCATCATCGAAATCGTTGGACTCCAGCACTCGTGCCTTCTCCTTCTTCGTGGGGATCTCTTCAAGCTGTGCCTGTAGTTGTACGTAGTACTCCAACTCCTCCTCCTTCCTCTTGAGCTTCTCTAAGCGCATCTTGGCTGCTTGAGCTTGCAATCTCCGACCACTCTCTTTACGTTTCTCTGCAGCAGCAGCAAGTTCCTCCTCGGTCTTCTGTATGACAATCGCTTCCGTGTAGGGAAACTGGACAGTATGGTCCCGATCCTCAAGACCTGTCCAGTCCAGGTAACGGCTTAAGTCTTCTTCGTAATTCTGTGATACATAACAGTGCTCACGAACGAGATCTTCAGCCTGGTTGTCGCTGATCTTGCCCGGGAACGTGGGATACTTTAGCCGAAGAAGCTTGAGGAGGTATTGTGCGGACTGGAAGCGACCCCAGCTGAGGCGGGTTGTTTGAGAAAGTAGTGGTTTTGAGTTGACGACAGGTATGACGTGTGTTGAGGTATATGAAGAGTCCATGACTAGGCCATTGCGACCGCCGTTGTACGAGTATGAAAAGAGGGAGTCGATGCCGTAAGCCACCGAGGGCGCGCCGTAACACTCGAAAAGAATTTCAGACATGGCTAGCATGAGGTCAGCAGATATACACGTGGTTGTCTTGGAGTTTGCGCGTCACGCACTCTTCCTTGAATATCCCAGGTTTGCAATGGGCTCAGTCATGACGATGGGTCGGTCTATGCTCCCGGACTTGCTGTCCACGCCCATCTTGATGAAGCAGTAGTCTAGCACGCCCTCCATCACATCCCAGTTGTTGATGATGTTGCTCCCGGGCTCGTACACGGGCTTGGACTGGCCTCGCGCCGTCCCATCCGAGTAGACGTCGGATCCGATGAAGGTGAATGTTCGATTTAGCTTGCGGTCGCGATACCGGGCCATGTTGGGTAGCACGGATAGTCGCGGTTTTGAGTCGAAGGACCATCCAGCGCGGACAGCGGACGAGCCTGTCGCATTGTTAGCAGTGCGGCTTAGTGAGGGCTGGGGTGTGTATGCATACCATTGTCGATGACGATGGCCGTTTCGTGGTTGCTGCGCGTGTATCCCTCCGAGTCCACAGGCCTGAAGCCCTCGAAGGGCGGGTCTGACACGCTCCACAGCTTTGCTGGCGCGGCATTGGCATCACGGAGCCCCGAGGCTGGTGCATCGTAGGTCGCGGAAGGCGCCATTGTGGGTGGATGCGTTGTTGTGGGTGAGCGGCAGGATCAGAGGCTCATATCATATCGTGCGATCAATGTGCGAGTATTTGGTAATGTCAGTGTGTCTGGTTCGAGGCATGCGTGGTTTGCGCCGCAGTTGGTGGGTGTGGAAGCTCCAGTCGCGATCGCACTTCGGTGGTCCGCGCACCGTCGGCGCGTGTCTGTACTCTATCTACATGGCAGATCAAGCGTCAACATTGGATCACCACCTGGGCAGCAATGTCAAGGGGTCAGGCGTATGGTAATTGCTACTCTGGGGTATTTCAACTAGCATTCAACGCTTGCGCTTCACATTTGTTCACCCTCTCATCGCTGGGTGAACAACACACGATTCCGACCGTGGGGAACCAGCTACCTGTCAATTTGCCTCACTGCTCTGGCCATGTACCCTCCCGCATCCACTCAAGACTATGCTGGATCTTTCAGGCCATTTGTCGCTGTCATCGTTAGCTTTGTCACAGACTCGCAGGGTTGGTAAAGCTTTTGGCACCTTCTAAGTGGAACAGGACGTTGGACTGATAGTTCTTGAACATCTGAGCGACCAGTTCCGTGTCCATGTTCTGGATGTTGATCTCTTGAAGGTTCTTGTTCAGCATCATGACCGCTTCATTTAGTTTCTCCTATGGCAATGTCAGGACACCAAAGATCAAAGGGCCTATTGGGGTGTGCAAGACGGACAACATTGACAATGATGCGAGAGAGCAGCTGGCTCTGCTGATGCTCGTGCGGGCTCTCCTACATGCGCGTCAGCACGACGCGTCACCCGACAGTGTCTGTAAATCCATCTTACCATGCTTGCGACTGTGCACGGTTACTGGTGGTTTGCACGCGTGGTGTTGTCTGGCGGGGAGGATCAATGCAGTTAGTGGGCCAAGCTGTGGTGAATCAGTGCGGCCGGGAGAGCTCCACACACTCCGCAAGCTTTCCGTCACCAGCTTCCACCGTCACGTCTCATCCCACCATTTCGCAAACAACCTTCAAACAACACGGCCACTTGACCCTCGATTCTCGACTCTGATAGCCCGGGACAGCCTCCCAACTCACAACACCACACCTATCCAGTTGCAACAAAAGGACGACACTTGCCCTAACATGGCGCCTCTGACGAATGCCTCTGACGAGAAGACACATCAAGCATTGCTGGACAAGCTGGACATTTATGGAGTTCACAAGCCCTTTCGCAACCCGAACTGGAAACCACCGCAGCGCCGCAACAAGAACCTCAAGCAGATCATCGGCGAGGCAACGCGCAAGGAGGCCTCGGTCATGGCTACACAGAACAACAGCGGCATCTCAACACCGGCCGTTGCTTACCCAGAGACAGCCGCACCGGCCGGCAATGTCGGGCGGCCACCCAACATTGCACAGGCAGCACACAGCTTGAGCACGTTGGTCCTGGAGAAGAATGGCAGAGCTGCTGCTGGAGCCAATGGGACGGGACCTGCGCCGACATACACTAACATCGAGTCGGCACCGAGCTTTCATCCGAGCAGCCAGAAGAAGTACTGCGATATCACAGGACTTCCCGCGCCGTACACAGACCCAAAGACGCGGCTGCGATACCACAACAAGGAGGTGTTTGGAAGCATCAGGACAATGCCACAAAATGTCTCCGAAGGCTATCTGGCTGCAAGAGGCGCGCATACCATCTTGAAATGAGTGGGATGCTGGCAAGTGCGTTAGCCACGTTGCATCATGGCCCAGATCCGAGGATAGGATGATTCGATCGCCAAGTAGAGGCCAAGTGGTGCGCCTCAACCCAGCGGGGCACGACAAGTAAGCTTCTGGATACGGCAAATGCAGTCGACGAGCTGTGGAGGCTACGACATCACTCAAAACTTCACTTGATTGACCACGCCACAAGAGCCGAAAGGAATGTGACATGTATGACCATCAAAGTCAAGCTTCTTCCACCCACCGTAAGCCTTTCAGCAAACGGCTCAAGAAGGCGCTCCGGCTTAATCGTGATCCAGTATTGTTCTTCGCCCGTGTGACGGTATACCAGGAGCTCGAGGAGAGGCTTCCTAGTTACAGCAGCAGTAAGGCATGCTGTTGTCGGGGCGTTCCTACAAGGTACAAGCATGCAGCTTTGGATAGCTATAGAACAACACATCAATTGCTCCATGTTCTCCAGAACTTGTGTCGAGTGAGCCTTGACAGCGTCAGTCGTGAAGTATAAGCTCGAGGGTGTGTGAGATTTGAAAGAGGCATCGAAACGCCAAAATTCTGCAGCTACCGCGAGGGAACCCTGTGTTGGGCGCTAGACAGGGATCGGCGGTCAACGCGTCCACCTCCGGATTAGGGACACGAGACAAATGTGTAGAGACCACCTTTGAATCTGACTATTGTTGGGACCACGCACCGGCTTCTCTTTTCTCTGTATTCCGTGTCGCTATTCGATTCTCGTCATATACGTCGTATACCTGTGTGCTAAACTTTGCACGCTGCAACACATACTTTGATTCACTCCCTCAGGATGCCGACAATGTGGCTTTCAGATACCCAGAGTACGTCGTCGCATGGCCTATACCGTATCCTCGTATATTACGAGGGACCATACAATACTGACGTGAATTACAGAAATTGGGGTCGCCTTCTGCTCAGGAGGTAGGTACGCGCCCACGACGACGAACGCGCCGGCGAAACAACGATCAGACCATTGACACTATATGACCAGGCGGACTCTTTCTCATGGGCGGCGTCATGATGTTTTTTGATCGCGCAATGTCCGCTTCCCCCCCTCCCTCTATACATTTTCACTAAAACCATTCCCCAGGCTAGCAATGGGAAACGTACGCCCCCCTCCTCCCACACCATTCGAGCCCTCCCCTAACACCATCCGCCTTGACCTAGATCCTCTTCCTAATCGGCCTGACCCTCATCATCGGCACCACCAAGACAATCTCATTCTTTGCCCGCCGCCAGAAGTGGAAGGGCACGCTCGCTTTTACCGCTGGCATCGGCCTCATACTCATGCGCTGGGCGTTCATCGGATTCATCATAGAGTTGTATGGGATCTTGGTACTCTTTGGAGACTTCTTTGCGACGATTGCCGGGTTTGTGGGGGGCATTCCGGTGGTAGGACCATATATTGCGCGCGGCTTGGAGGCGTTGGGGGGTGCGCGGCAGAACGGGGACTTGCCTGTATAAGAGGGGGGCGGGGAACTTGAAGTGGGTGGAGGCCTAGAAGGGAGCAAAAGTTCAAAATGGAAGAAGTAATGACATGAGGATTTACGATCCGGAGGTGTGCGAAGTGTACATTTATGGGAACATGAGGTGTATGAATAACATAGAAATGATCACTCAGAGTACATTCTCATTGATTCGATTTCAAGTCACGAATACAAACGTAGATTCAACGAGCACTTTGCCCATCAAACAGTTCCGCCATGCCTTCCACCTTCAACATCTACAAGATTCCACGTGCTCGTTTCACAATGACATAGTATGTACATCTCACGGCAGGCCTACTTCCGCTTGTTTCAGCACCCATGTATCTTAGTCGGTAGCCTTAATTCATAAGACTGGGATCGTGAATCAGGGGCCGTGGACATGGGGAGGAGTATTTGTCACAGTTAGCGGAATGCTGCAAGTGATGGCTCGTGTTACTTCTGTGCAGGATGCACATGCATCATGGTATATTCGCAGCAAAGCAAGGTTGCGTTGCTCAAGTAAATGAATCTTGCAAGCCAAATACCGCCGAAGGAAGAAGCCCTGGCAATTCGTTTCAAACGCGCCAGGGCTTCCATATTCCCCCAGGTCTAGACTGTGGAAATGCCTCGATGCCAATTGGTAACCCTGGTGTATCATGCCTGTCAAAAATGCATCAATAGTCCGCCCAACGAACGCCTTGTATGCTTGATGGGAACCCAGTCCCGAATCATGTATCCAGTTGACGAATAACAAAAAGGAAAGCCCATCGTCTCTCATGAAATCGTGAAGATGATGTACAGAAGTCAAGCGAGAAAGTGTGAGTAGTGCCCCGGAACTCTCTGTCTGCACTTGTCACAATCGTCCCGATAGCCCATACTGAAGCGTCCGACGCCTGTCAACGCACCACTTCGCTTCCTCCCACGCGGGGTAGGCGGTAGCCCGAGTGAAATGGGTGTTTGCTCTGTATCCATCTGGTCCGCTTGGTTGGCATTGCTGAAGCTGAGACGTGAGAGTTGCGATTGGGTGAATGCCGTGGGGGTATCTGGTACATCTTCATCCTCGGATATCGGAGAAGGCATGCGCCGATTGCGATCATTGTCCGCTTCTTGCCTTTGTCCCTTCCATACTGGTGGTAGTTGTGTAGAGAGAACGTGTGAATTCAGGATGCTGTTGGAGGTGTTCATTGCTGTAATCGAGCCACCCAATGGATAGCCGCCGTTCATGCCTCCTCTTTTGAACGTTGGATGTATTGGGGTTGGGACCCTACCAGTATTATTGGCAGAATCCGAGTTGAACAACGAAGGTTTGAGCATGGCGGGTCGCATGAAATTATGGACAGTGCCCAAGGCTGGCGACTCTGGTGGTTGGCTTCGAATGTCGCTGTCGTCCTCATCCATGTCCATCTCGAAGTCCATTCCGCTTGACTGTGAATGTGACACGGATTCACCAGCGGTTGGTGCTGGGGAGTCTGGCCCCGCTCCATGCTCCGAGTATGCTGGTGTAATTGACCCATTCTTCACAAAGTTTCGGGGTGGCGATGGGGTAAATGACGGTCGGTAGGGAAGATTCGCGGGCGATGTGTGTTTATTGGCTGCATAGTTGAAGCGGGCATCGTAGGCTGAGCGAGACTTCTGCGGTGGAGGTGTTAATTACTGCGGGATCGGGGCGAGGAGCTGACGGACCTTGACATCGCGCTCTTCGTCGAAATCAGACTCAGAGTCATCGTCTCTGTCTCGCTTGCCGGTCATCATGGTCTGGAAGGTGAACATGATAATGGTGATGATGCTGTGTCAGAGTTTATGGTATGGGAGATCACAGGCAGTCTCACTACGGCCACGACCAGAGGCGAGAATGTTCCTGTGAGGTAGAGAGCTCGCACGCTTCGATGTTGAAGATGCGAGATTGCGCTCGTGGTGCCCAGCGCATGTGTTTTGGGACCAGCGGCCGAGGGGTCACTAGACTATCAGGGGCAGTGTTTCACGTCGCATAAGAAGCACCCTGGCTGGTGTAGTGGAGTCGCGCGCCTCTTGATCGCCAGGAGCGAGTGGGGGATGTTCTTGCTCGTCGTCGTTGGTGGAGGACCTGTCGGCTGACGGGACCTCCGAGTGGTGCGCGACAGATGTCGGCGGGGCTGAGTGATGATGGAAGGCGGTTTGGAGATGAGCTACGTCATGTGATCGGGTGTTCCGCTGCACGTCTCAGGGGACAGGCAGGCCTTGGGCAAGGTGTTGCGGGCAGCCGCGAGAGGCTTGTTTCTGAAAAGCCACCAGACATGCACGCATGCGCGCTGTCGAGCGCCTTGGGGACGAGGGGGGAGGGGGGAGGGCTGCGGGTCAGTGGCAGTGGCAGACTGCGCTCGAGCGGCTAGTCTGGTTCATTGTTTGGCGGTCGATGTCACCGGAAACAACATGAAGCTCGACGAAGATGGACGCATGCCACCTGGGCACGTTGTAGGTCGATGCTGGCTGCTCCTGGTTGATGCTTGAGGTGTCCACTGCAGCACCCGTGAAGGGCACCCTGACTCGACTCACGTGCTGCCAGTGTTGTCCAGGTTCAAATGTCCAAATGTCCAAGTGTTGCCTTGGTAATGTCGGCGGTGAGCTTGGCAGCCGCAGCGGCGCAGACCTTGGGCAGAGTCGGAGGGCACCTGGGCAGCACCTCACGTGATACGGAGCGCGCAGTGGGCACATAGCCCTTGCTGGCCTTATCGATACCGACAAAGGGTCCGAAAAGTGCGCCTCACCAGGGTTGCCCCGCCCGCCAAAATATCTGTAGCGTGTGACTGTACTGTGCTCACATCATCGTTGGCGCCAGTCATACTCCCCCAGCTTTGACAGAGTCTGCCTCTGTCTGCCCACGGCCTGTCTTCCCACCAGCCCTTTCGTCCCTCCCAATTGCACCCCGTGTCCCGCCTGGCCACCGCCATACGATCGATCCCTCAGTACATACACTGCACCCGACCTCGGACCACCTGGGCAGCTGCACTCCTCAGGCCGACCAATTGTGCCCCTTGCTACAGACTTCACCGCATTTCGCAAGCTGCTTGAAGCCTACAGTAAGCTAAGCCAACAAACAACCCTTGCTGTCTACACCGCAGAGCGTAAGCTGATCCAGTGTTACTATAAAGACACCCCACACGCACACCATGTCCTTTGCGTCTGCAGACATTCACACCAACGCCCAACACGCCGACATGCCTTCTGCAGAACCCTCCAACCTGAGCGATGATGTGCGCGGTACAAGACTGCCCTGCGCCCTTCTTTGAAAATCCTCTTGCTGATGTAGACCCCTTCCAGTCCTTGGATACGACCCGCTGATCCCCCCTGCGCTCCTCGCCGCTGAGATCCCCATTCCACCACACGCTGAAAAGACTGTTGTCCAAGGTCGCAAGGATGCTTCCAAGATCATCACACAACAAGATGACCGTCTGTTGGTCATGGTTGGACCTTGCTCCCTCCACGACCCGGAGCTGGCCATCGAGTACTGCCAGCGATTGAAGGCGCTTGCCGACAAGCTCCAGGATAACCTGTGCATCATCATGCGCGCCTACCTGGAGAAGCCCCGAACAACGGTTGGCTGGAAGGGCCTGATCAATGACCCCGACATTGACGAGAGCTACCAGATCAACAAGGGTCTCCGTGTCTCCCGCAAGTTGTTCGTCGATCTCACATCTGCTGGCATGCCCATCGCCTCCGAGATGCTCGACACAATCTCCCCTCAGTTCCTCGCAGATCTCATCTCCCTCGGTGCTATCGGTGCGCGAACAACCGAGTCACAATTGCACCGCGAGCTCGCCTCAGGTCTCTCCTTCCCCATAGGCTTCAAGAATGGTACCGACGGTGGCTTGACCGTAGCCGTAGATGCCATTGGCGCGGCAGCTGCGAAGCATCACTTCATGGGTGTAACAAAGCAAGGTCTGGCTGCTATTACCAGGACGGCTGGCAACGAGCACTGCTTCGTTATTCTCCGTGGTGGAAGCAAGGGCACTAATTTTGACAAGGAGAGCATCAAGGGCGCTAGGGAGGCATTGAGGAAGAAGAACCTGCCTGAGGTTATGATGGTTGACTGCTCACACGGTATATCTTCATAATACAACCACACTGCTAGCACCACGTGCTGACAACGTCTAGGCAATTCCAATAAGAACCACCGCAACCAGCCTCTTGTCGCAAAGGACATCGCCGACCAGATTCGCGACGGCGAGACTGGCATTGTCGGTGTCATGATCGAGTCCAACATCAACGAGGGTAACCAGAAGGTCCCTGCAGAAGGTCCCGCCGGTCTCAAGAAGGGTGTTTCCATCACAGATGCATGCATAGATTGGGAGAGCACCGTCATGGTCCTCGAGGACCTTTCATCTGCTGTTGCGGAGAGGAGATCTAAGAAGACCAAGGCCAACGGCGTGCACTAAGCATCCTGTTGGGACTTTGCTAAATTTAGAAATGACTTTGTATATTGCTGTGACATCTGGAGTTGAAAAAGCTTGGATTGGGATAAATTAAGGGGAATATGAGCTGGTTTATGATTACTTACGAATTTCAATGGTGAAATCTCACACATTACATTCCCATCATGGCTGCGACGCATGCTGCTTGTCGTGACCGAATGGTTGTGAAGTCGAGCGATGATTACAAAGGTCTGAACGCGTAGCTTGCGTCCTGAGAATCTTCAAGCTATTGTGATCGAGTCGTTGTGTCCCCTGCTTGGTCGTGAAGTACACGTATCCACGAAGATCGAAATTACCCAGGCCACCGGACTACCACACCTCACTCGTCATCCTCCTCAATCCGACCATTCTGAGTAGTTCTCCAATTGCTCCCTTGCCCCGTACTATCTCTCCCAGTTGTCACCCTACCCGCCCGTTCCCCCACGTACACATCACCCGAGCACTCTGTCCCACATTTAGGACACTTCCTCGCATCTCGCCCCTTTCCTTTGTAGAACGAGTTTGCACACGCATCATGCCACCTAACCCCACACTCCTTCCTGTTACACCTCATGCCATAAGTCACAATCTCCTTGCAACCCTCGCAATCATGTATGCGGATCCGCTCGAGCCCGTCTTCTGACTCCTCGGCGGACTCGTTGTAAGTTTCTTTGAGGTAGGCACGGAGTTCCATAAGACCGCGTGGGGCGAGGGAGAAGTACCCTGACCGGGATCTCTGAAAAAAGGATTGCTGGACCAGGCGATCGAGGACAATGTCGGCTTCTTGGATGGTTATGCCGGGGTCGGATGCCTGTGTTGCATCGTCATTGTCGTCACCGTTGACTTGTGATTGTCGATTTCGTTGTCGAGAGGGACGTGCGAGTTGGGAGGCTTCGGTGTGCTTCAAGGCCATTACTTCGCGAGTCATGTTGTTGTTTGTTTCGAACATATGGTCCAGGAGTCGTCTGATGTAGGCAATCTCCCCCGGGGTGAATTTCGTTGCGAATTGAGTGAGAGAATCAGAGGTGTTGTTTACGAGGGCGTAAATTGTAGTTTTTTCGCGCTGGTCGCGGGTGTTTCGGATTTCAAAGTCAAAGGGTTCGAGCTTTGCATTGATGGTTTGGATGGCGTTGTTGAGTTGAGGTTGGGTAATGTCGCCTTCTGTCCATGGGCGTTCTGGGTCTGGGTCTTGATTAGCGTGTATAATTGACGGCTGGGTATATGAGTTTACTTTGCGCAGTCAGGATGGAGGCCAATATGGACTTCATCACGTCAACGGACATGACGCTATGCGTTTGAAATGCCTGTAAAAACGCGCGGTGAGTCCAGTTGTAGCCATCCTCCTCTGATATCGGATGGATGATAGGCGAGTCATCCCCAGACATGGTGATCGATCGGCGTGGGGTATGTGTGAGTCGTTGAGAGAGTATGCATCAGAGGTGTTCCGGAAAAGTCACGGATGTTGGAGCGCGCGGGGAAGGAAACGCGATATCACGAAATCACGTGAGCGTACCCATGCGTTGCCCAGGTGAGGTCTGTAGCTTCATCCACTTCCAATGTTGGCGGCTTTCTTCCTTTTTGAGTCTTTGCATTCGTGACAAGCTGATGCTGCACGTTGCCTGGCATGATTCAACATTTGTTTCGTAATCTGTTCTTGCTTTCCTTCATGGCCTCGGAGGTGCAGACATAAAAGTAAAGTTTCAAGTAGTAAGATGCCATGGAATTTCAATCTAGCTAGCACTAGGCAAAAACACAATTCAGCTTCTTTAACAATCCCAACTCCAGTCCCATGCCTATCCCAATGCATACCATGTATACTCTATCAACGCAATGCAGCAAAACGCCTCCCAATGATGATGTTTACCATCGACTGGCCCTCTTTCCCAAGTTCTCATACAAGTTCGTGTTTCTCGTTCCATATCATGATTGTAGGCACAACAGCATTTTTCTGGAAGATTGCCAATGAAGTCTCTGCCTAAGCAGACTTGGGGTGCTGCTCGACGAGCCATTCCATTACGCTCTCGTAGCAGAGTACAAACTGCCTCAGACTTTGCACCATGCTCAGGCGTTGGAGACGGAAGTCTTCCACAGTCTTTGCAATGAGATCAATTTCTTCGTTGGTGATCCAGGTGCCTTCTTCGCGCTCGTTCTTGTTGCGGGATGTGATCCCGGAGTCGACTTCCATCGGTGTACTTTGTCTTGCCCTCCGAGCCTGCCTCTGTCGCTTGAGCATGTCCAGCACGGAGTCAACGGTGCAGAATGTGCCAGTGCGGCCACATCCAGCTGAGCAATGGACGACAATCGGACGACTGTTTGTAGATTCCGGCTGAGAAGGTGTGCCTCCATTCACTGATCGCACAACAGCATCAGTCTGCTCAATAAGTCCGAGCAGATGGGTTGGATGTGCTGGTGCACCGAAGTCAGGCCAGTGGGAGTACTGGAGTTGGGTGATCTCTCGCATGCGCGCAAAAGGCTCTTCATCGTTTGATAGAGTAAACTTTCGTACAATGACGTAAGGTTGCTCTTGACTTGGTGAGCCTGTGGTTGCCTCCGTGGTGAAGTTGAAGCCCTTGGGCGGGTTGTTCGTCGTCGACCGCCGCTGACTCATTGTGGGCCTTGACTGTTCCCTGTGTCGGTAAATCTTGGACGGCTCAAGGGATGCTCGGCGCTCGCCGAGATTGTCCAGCCTTAGATGTCCGTAACGCTTGTCGGACCAGTAGTTGTGAGCCTTGATCTGACCACCCTCCTGCTCGGCTGTCAACATGACGATGACGCGCACGTCCTGTTGCCAAACAACATTCCAGAAATCCTGTTGAGTAGTTAGCGACCGTTTGTGAATCATGCATTTGATACGGACCTTGAATGTGGCTGGAATGGGTCCCTGGGTGGCGATGTACCGCTTGTTTGAGTAGGCGGCTTGAACATGGTTGGCGTTGACATAATCGCAATTGCCTTCAGGGACTCCCTGTAGCTTGACACGAGAGTGTTCGTACGGCCAGATGTTGTTGTAGCGGTTCTTGGAGCCTTTCTCGATACCAGCAATCTGGATAGCCTTTGCGGAACGGGAGCCCGAAGGCGTCCCATATGACACCTTTCCAGATAAGGCTTCTTGCATTCGCTTTTGCTCGCGCTTCTCGATGGCAAGAAAACGCTCTGACACGGTCTTGCCATTGTCCTTTTCTTCAGATGCTTCCTTGAGCCATTGTGGCAACTCGTCTTCTACAGATCGAGTCATACCTTCAGGGTGCTTGACAGGCATTTGACCAACACCCCCGATCAGATCCATGTTCTGGCGGATGTTACCGAAGAAAGGATTGGCGGCATTCTGGGTCACCGGCATTGGGCATCCACCGATGACCGGGGCGACAGAAGGCAGATCGGATCCCAGTGTAAGAGCAGCGGTGCCAGAAGTCGGGCTTTGCGAGGCTTGATGGGTGATCCAGGTGGGGAATCTTTCTGAGAACTCCTTGAAGCCGCCACGGATGATGAAAGTACCTCCAGTCCAGCCTTCACCAGTGAACTTCTTCAGTGTGTTGATGCAAGTCGTAGCATCCTTCATCTGGGAGGAATTGGCATCGTAAACGATGATATGTTTGCTACTGCGCCACCGTTCAAACTTTTCTCTTTGTTCGTCGTCCTTGAAGGTTTCGGCCAATTTCTGGACATTGAAAGAAGCTCGTTTCAGAAGTGTCGTCGGTATACAAAGACTCAGCGCGCCTGCGATGTGGGCTCGAGCATATTGTGTTGAGACGCGGAGATCTAGGAGAAGCACCTCTTCGACAGACGATTGCAGGATGTTGACAATGTGCTGGGCAGTGACCATAGTGGGCCCATCTGCGTGGATGTCATCCTCAAATGTGGCAGGCAGTGTTTCGGCACGATGGCTTATGGCCGAGGGGTGCTGTGATGGCTTCGATGGCAAAGATGGCCGGGCAACACGATCTTCGGCAAACTCTGCTATCGCATCGGTTCGTCCAATGCCCTCGAAGCTCGCAGGCGAGTTCCGTCGTGGTCGGTCAGGAAACAGAGCAGACTCCGACGAGAGCATACGTTTTGGCGAGCGAGGCTTGGGCGCCTCTTCGTTCTCGTCCTTTGCAGCGCCCTTGGTGCCGGGAGCAGGAACGGATGGCGTCATCGACTGGGGTGAGAGCGGTGCCTTGATGGTGTTGAAGAAGGGGCTTTGGGTGGGTGCAGCTTGTGCTGATGACGCAAAGTCGAAGCTGCCTAGCGCAAACGCTCTGTTGTTCTGAGACTGTTTCCTGAACTGTTCGAATTCGGGATTCTGCTCGACGGGTATTATGCGTGGGGAGGCGGCCGCTGTGGAGCGCACATCAGAGGTGGGCGGGCTCCAGTTTCCGCGGATGTGCTGCGCAGCGCTGGAGGAGAAGTGGTCGGCATGTGCGTTGATGGTCAGGCCAAAGTAATTCGGCGAGGGGGTTCCAGGCATTTTGGACTTGTGCGTGACGATGTGGCTCGGGGTTTTGACTATGCCGTTCATGCGGGGTGAGAGGGGCGCGGTTGGATGTAGTGTCGTACTTGGCTTGGTCATGGATGTCGATCTTTGGAGGCGCGAGGTAGTGTGGGCAGCGTGTGAAGCACCAGGTCGGGGGGACATTGCAGGAGTTGCCATGGTGAGGGCCGGTCGCGCGCTTCCACTAGCGGAGCGGGTGGCCAGGTGAATATGCAGGTGCAACTGTAGGGTATAGGAACATGAAATATGGGGAGGGTCAGTAGCGTGGTGCGGTGTGCGTGAAGGGGCGCGAGCGGATGCGCGAGGCCCAGGGTGGGAGTTGGCGCTGGCTGAGGGCGCTCGTTTGAGAAGATGACGTCAGGCCAGGAGGGCAAGGGGCAATTTCTCAGCACCGGCAGACAGCACGCGCGGGAGTGCAGGGAGTCAGCGACGGCCTCTTGCCAGCGACGGCTGCTCGGCTGCTCCGAGTGTGCCGATGGGGAATTCGAGGCGAAGTCACTCGAACAGCGGCGTGACGGCGACGGCGACGGCGACAGCCACTGCGACAGCGATTGCGACAGCGGGCTCGACGCCGGGTGGGCTGTGTTGCTGCGCGCCCTGACGTAGTTTGGGCCTAGCGAGCGAGCTGCGGATGCAGGGAGGGTCTCGTGACCGGGGCCAGATAGGTGTAGGGCTGAGGGCACACGGGTAGAGGGGGGGGGGGCACGCAGGCAGCGGAAAGCCCAGCGGAGAGGGACGGGGCGGAGGAGAGACTCCAACAACGAAGGCAGCTGAGATCGCAGAGATGGCAGAGGATCGAAAAGGAATCGAGCAGTATATGAGCCATCGGGGCAGACCAAGGCACGGTAGCGCGGCCGGTCCAGAAGACTTGTCGACGGGCTAACGCCCAGCCGCACCCTGCCTGCGCGCGTCCATGGCGACAGTGGCCCTCGTAGCGCGCGTGGTGAGCCCAGCGGTGCTGGAGCAGACGCTGGCGCCTCGAGCCATGCACGCCCAGCTGCCCCTCAGGTGCCGTGCTTGCAGCCCGCTGCGGGCACACATGACCGCCGTGCAGGCCCTGGAGTGGCTCCAGGGCCTGCGCCGAAGGGGACGCTCCAGCGCCCTGGGCCCGAGGCTGCCAAAGACGTCATGACTGAGCGCGGCTGGCTCCTCTAGAGGACACTCTCTGCTCTCCTCTACTCTAGTTCGAGGACCCCCCCTTTTTTTTTGACCGACGCCCGCAGCCAGTGCACGCGAGGTGCCCCCAGGCCCGGCGTGTTGCGACATCAAAAGGCAGAGGCGTCTCTTGCGTGCTCTCTTGCTTGCATCGTCCAGCGACCATGGACCAGGAGACAGTAATCCTCGCGCCGCCTCTTGCACGTTTCCGTCGCCTGCATCTTGTCGCGTGCCTGGCCAGCCCCGTCCCTTTCACGACTGGACAGAGCACCACATCAGACATCTAGGACTCCGTACCAGTTGATCTAGCCTTTCGCTAGCTCGCTCGCGCGAATGCCAGACACCGCGACACCGCAACTTGTCGCTCACCGGAAGGGCCGGCCACCAATGACGGCCCTCTCAATTCCACCGTCTCCCCTGGATCCATCGGCTGAAGGGCCGAACACTCGTCACAAACGGTGCGCTTGTGGTTCGCATGACGATTCACCATGTCCAAGGTCGCTGAGCAGCCTGCAGCCATGAGGCTCCTTACGCATCAACAACCATCCTGTGCAGGAGCCTCATTCCAACGGCCGTAGTGTCTTGGCCCTTGGCAATTGGCCTTGACCGTTGGCCTTGACCGTTGGCCTTGACCTTGACCCTTGACCGTCCCGCCCAACATTCGATAGTGCGTGTACCAGCCAGCCAGCATGACAGTGTGTCCGCGACTTACAGTACAATGTACGCCTTGCATCCTCGCTCGCCGTCATCGACAACCTACCGTACAATCTCCAGCACCGGAGAAGCACCGCACAGATCTCGATGACATCGTTTGATGTTCATCATGCATGGTACGTACCCGCACCTGGAGGTGTGCAGCCCTCCAGTGCACGTGTCGGATAGGGCCGGCACCGCTTACCCAGACATGTCCCGAATAAATCGTACGTTGTTGGAGGAAATTTGCAAATTCTTGCTTTCGCTTCGATACCGACCAAGTCGAGCTCAGAGTTCTCCGAGGGCCAGAGAGCCCATCAGACTGGAGTCCTGCCGTATATGGGAACTCTAAGCATTCTTTTGCTTTCAGGGGACTCTGGGCATTACCCCCACGTTCAGGCGGAAGTACACCATTCGTCTTGGATCGGTTTTCATGGACAAAGCCCGCGTTCGCATCATCAAGTCAACCCCACCTGCCACGAGCAACCAACGTTCTGTAACGTGCACAGGGGATCCACCGTTGCCATACCGCCGGATTCTGCGCTTGAAGCGGGTGGAGTAGTACCACCTAACTACAACGTGTTCGCTGACAAAGCCCATGCACGAGGCTGGTGAGCCGAAGTGCTCCATCAGTAATCGCAGGCAGGTTGATCAGGAATTCTTAGGAATACAACCTAGGGAAAAGAGAATGCTTACTACAAGATCAGGTATACATGTTCAAGCTAGGTGATAAGAGTGTAATCATGCGACTATGGATTTCCTACATGTCTAATTCACGCCATAGTAGATATGTGGCGCAGTACTAGTCCGAAACGCCACAATGTAAATGCCCCCCAAACGCCTGATCCAATGTATATGCTCGTACGTTGTATCGTTCTGAAAGTACTTCAAATCAGCCATGGCAGCCAACATGCTGCTACATCTCCATCCTCTCAGTGACAGGCTGTTTCGACACCGTCTTCTCATGTTTCTTCGACTTGTCGTAGCAGATCAACCCGAAGAAGCCCTCAGACGTACACGATGTCGTAGTGGCCGTGGCCGTGGCTGTGGGCGTAAATTCAGGCGAATGATGAGTCCTTGCGGGCGGTTCATCGCCATCTAGACAGCTGCCAAACCAACCCGGATATTTGCAAGACGAAGTGACTGTTGGTGAAGACGAGGTTGTTGTAGCTGTTGGTACTGGGGCTGGAGTAGTCGTATGCGATTTTGAAGTGGTGGTGGTAGTTTCGTCGAGGCAACCAAACCAGCCAGGAGTCTTACACGTCGACGTTGATGAAGAGGAAGAGGAAGAGGTTGTGGTTCTATGTTGGCCGCTCGTGGTAGACTCGTCTAGACAGCCCCACCATCCTGGCGTCTTGCATGTCTCGGTTCGGGTCCTGCTCGAACTTGATTTGGAAGTGCTAGTGGGCTTGCTGGAGCTGGTCGTGGTAGTCTCGGTACCGTTGCTTTCAAAGTATTCCCACGTGTAGCAATCAGTGCAGTTCACATAGGGTTCACACGTTGCAGGCGCATCGTACTTCTGGATTACATCTCGAATGACTTCGTTGATCTTGTGTGTGCCGATGCCGACGCGCCAACCAAAGTCTTTGAGGGTGTCGTATACGCATTTTTGGCCCGTGTGGCAGACGCTCTGCATGGCGTATCCGCCGATTGTGCACACACTTGACGCCTGGTTACAAGTTCCCATGTATACAGGGTCTGCAGTGTGTCCGAAATGGAACCCACCGGTAAATGGACGCTGTTGGAGCGTACCAATCTGGTGACCTGGCGGGACTGGTAGGCCCAGACGGGATGCTGGCATGGCCTCAGGAACTGCCTCAAAGGTGACTGCTGGGTGGCCAAAGGTGAGGGCCAGGAACGAAGATACGGCACCACCGAGCGAATGGCCCGCCATCCAAATCTCTGCATTCGGGTACAAGGCAGTGACGTTGTGATACAGGTCTTGCGCAGCGTAGTAGTAACGGTTCTTCTCGCGAAGTGCAGTCACCAAACACGTTGAATTGCAGGTATAAGCAGAGGTCTGGCAGTCGCAGACCTGACGCCAGAGGTACTGTCCACCTTGGCCACAGCAACAGCTGAAGAACAGATTGTCGTTGATTTTATCATTCGTAGTCGTTTCTGAGCCGTCAAACATGGCCGGCGAGGTGCCCTTGAGGCCTATGACGACAGTCGAGTTCTCCGTGTCAGCGAAGATGTGCCCTCTCAGGCCATCTGATTCCCAGCCAAAGTCTTCGGTGTAATTGAAGCCACCCCCGACATCCTCCCACTCTCCCGTGTTGGGCTCCAGTATGTAGGCATCTGAGGCCATGCGCGCGAAGCTCAGTACCGTCTCCTTGTCGGTGACGTTGGGCCCTGCGATCTCGTCGATGGTCCAGTCTGCCTCGGACAGCTGCACGGCCCTGCCCTTGGTCCTCCCCCATTCCAAGATGCCATTGATGGTGTCTCTGCTCCGGTCCGCCAGCCGCTGGATGTCCATGGCCGCTGCCTTGACGCGGAGGCGTGGCATGGGCTCGCGGTCGGCCGAGTGTGCATCGTCTGCCACCCACACCGCTGCTTTCTCTGGTATATCGCGCCTTCGGTGCAGCCCGGGATATTCGTAGGTGCCGTGGTGGAAGATGTGTCGCAGGGAGAACTCCCGGTCGGTGTGGTGAGCAGCGGGTGGCGGCGGCGCGGCGAGCGCTGCACTGCCGACCGCGAGGAAAGACAGCAGCAACGAAGCCGTGACGCGCGATGCGGAGGGACAGAGATGCCGCCCCTTCATGATGTGCGACACTGCGGAGGCAAAAGCGTGAACGGACGGGGCTGCTGGTGGTATCAAAGGGAGCAGTGAAGGCACCTGGCATGCGCCGCCCAGCGCCATTGCAGCATCCATGACGCGGTACCCCGGATTACGATTGGCGGGCCCTTGCACGTGCTGATAAGGGCGCCCGTCTGTGCCGCTGGGCAACCCGGAACAAGCATCGAGGGATCCACCGCCCGCCGTGATGGAGCCGCAAGTGACTTGATCGCTCCGCAGCATCCTGGCACCTGCTGTCATCTCGCCCGGGCGACACATTTCACATGACGTTGGCTGCCCCCTGGGTCCTCTGTCCTGTGCACTTGCGCGGCGCTTCTTGCTTGGGCCTTTGTGCAGACGCCCAGTCCAAGCGCTGGTGGCATTCGACGTGTGAGATAGGAGCACGCGGAGCACGCCCAGCTCGATGCTGGCACACGACACAGCAAAGCCTCCGCTTGACGCCGACCCCCAACCACAGCCATGGCTGACCGCCCGCGTAATCTGCACCCCTCTCGCTCCTTCACCCGCCTCGACTCCACACCCAAGAGCCCGCTTTCGCGAAGTCGAGCAAGCACCCTGCAGGGCCCGCCCGTGCCAGACATCACAGATCCCCTCAAGGCGGCCATGGTCCCCGAGGAAGACGAGAGCGCGGATGGGGACGTGTTTGTGCACACGGAAGAGGTCGATGGAGCAAACAGCGCACAAGGTCCGAGTGTGCCGGATGCCTTTGAAGAGCTGCCCATTGAGATTCGCAGCTTGACTGAGCGGTACTGTACGCTGGACCATGCATGCCGGAGCCACGACTAACATCCTGTCAGGTTTCTGGAGTCCCTGACCGCCAAAGTCCATCCAACTCCGCTCTCCGCCGACGCTCTCTCTGACCTCTTCCAAGACTTTTACATTCGCGCTTCGGCCAAGATCACAACACACATAGCCACATTGTCCGCTCGTCTCACAAGTGAATCATATGTTGCACAGTCCAGAAAGGGTTCCAACCCATCCAGCAAACCGGCGTCGTTGCGAAAAGGGAGTGACCAGTCGGGCGAGCAGCAAATGCTGAGCGCAACGGAGATGGCAGATCGCAAGAAGGCAAGGAAGTCCTTGGAAGCAAAACGGCTAGCGCTCGAAGAAGCGGTCGAGCGTGCCGTGTGCGAGAAGGTCTACCAGAGGATATGGAGGCACCGGAGTACCGATGATGAAGAGAGGGATCATAAGCTTCGATCGCGAACAGCAGCGCTTTCTCTTGTTGGCATTGGTTTGAAAGAGCTGCTGATGACTGGCGACGAGATGACAGAAGAGGAGCGCCAGAAGACCAAGGAAAAGGATTCTGAAATTAGGGAATGGCTCTCCACTGCTCGACAGGACCTTTTGAAGATGAACGACGAAAAATACCCGCTCGGAAAGGTCCACCATTTGACCGCTGCGCACAAGTCGATTGTGGAGGCACTCTCAAAGATATTTCCGTCCACTTCATCTGCAGACGAAATCCTGCCTACTCTTATTTACTCACTGATTACGTTACCACCTGTTCACCTCAACGTCATCAGCGACCTGAAGTTTATACAACGGTTCAGGGGCTCAAGTCGTATGGATGGCGAGACTGCTTACTGTCTCGTCAATTTGGAAGCTGCTATATCGTTCCTGGAAACCGTCGATCTGTCATCACTACGGGCGGAAGAGGCCGGACCCTGGAAATCAGACTCACGGCCATCGACTCCCAAGTCGGAGATCACCCCAATGTTTCTGGGACTGTCCGACGCTCCCGACCTCATCCAAACTCCAGCAACACCAACTTCAAAGTCTGCTAGCGCTGAACCTTCCAGTCCCACCACAACAAAAGCTCAACGTCGGTTGAGCAACTTGATTCAAACACAGACAAACAAATTCGAGGCGGCCTCAGATGCTGTTCGGGACTCTATCCTTGACTCGGCGGATCAGGCACTGGGCCGGATCAACAGCACACTAGATAGCAGTTTCAAATTCTTTTTCGGCAATGTACGCGACAAAGACCCGAACAGCCCCGTACTAGAAGCACCGGTCTTGCCCAAAACATTAGAAGACGCCAGGAAGCTTGTGAGCTCGCCGACCCATATGGACGGAGACGACGATAGCGTCAGTGTCAGCGCTGCGAGCTCGGTACACGGAGATGAGGTCCCGGATATCGCGGCGCCCAAAACTTTGGAATCTAAGATGACTGACATATTTGCTGGCAGGAAGCAGATTAGGGATCGCAGTGTGGATTCGACACGGTCCGGCGGCAGTAATAGCGGGCGACGTGTTGCATTTGCAGCAGCACAGGCTGTCGAAGAAAAGGGACATTCTGTGCCGGTAGCCGCCAAGACTGAGCCTGTGCCTGCCAGCAACCCCTCGGCGGTGGATTCTCTTCGCAACATGGGCAATAGTCTCAACCCATTGAATCGATTTGCAGGCATGAATGTCCTCCCTCGCTTTGGACGAGCCATGAGCAGCAACACTACTCCTGTTCTGCCATCTGCAAATGTCGAACAGGCGAAGTCATCGCCAGAGCCAGAGCCGCCAAGTCGGACGACGACGGGAGATTTGCAGTCAGACGAGAAGGGACTTAGGGCCGTGGCCGCACTTGAGCAGCTGAAGAAGACGTCACCACCTGTGAAGCGTTTTGTAGAATGCAAGGACGCGCAGGACTTGAAGCTGAAGGAAGTAGACGAACTGTTGAAGGAGTATCAGAGATTAGCAGGGGCGCTACGGGGAGCAATCAATTATTGAGTTGGTGTATAGTGCTTGATTAGATGGCCGGCAAGCTTAGTAGAAAACGAGAATCATTATCCGGCACCGCAGCATCTGGCAAGACGAACAGAACACAGACTGCCCGTGGTTGTTGCTCGCGCACCCGGTCAGTGCTGCAGTGATAGGTGGGACGCGGTTTGGTCGCCGTCGGAACGGACAACGCTAATATCGGAAGCGCACGGACGAAAGTAAACACGACCCAAACAGTGTGCACATCGCATCGGCGGCAATGGATATGCACCTGGCCAGCACTCCAATCCACACCACCAACTTCGTACCACTAGCAGTTGCTTGGCCTCAGCCCGAGCAGTCCCAATGTCGACACTTTCACCGGACAAGTTCAAGGCGAACGCAAACACGAACACGCTGGACGACGATTTCGACATCACCTTCAACGAACCGCCTTCGTCGCCCTTTGTGGAACACGTCGAGCACGACAATCAAGAGAACATTGCTCCAAATGCTGCGCGCACGCCTGTAAAACCCTTGCTCGACCTTGAGGATGACGTCCCACAGTCTGCGTTCAGAGTGTCCCCCGAGAAGAGATTTGGACTCAAAGAGCGCGCAAGCCCCGCGAAGATGTCGCCAGCTAAGAACCTCATGGACGACTTTGAAGATGCCGCTATGACGACTAGCACTGGCAGCCGGAACAGCCCGCGGAAGAGCTCTCCGACCAAGGGCCCCTCGCTCGAGCCGTTCGAACCTGAACTGACCAGCCGGCCGCATGGTAACATGTCGCCTTCAGAGCCAACACGCACAGCGTCTTCTGAGCGTAGCTCCCAATCATCTGCCCTCGATAACGGCGCACCACATGAATCACGGGCAACATCATCGAGGTCCTCAAGCCGGCCCACGTCAGCCCACCGACAGGCAGCGCTCCGCGACAATGAAGGCCTTACGGTCGCTATGAAATACATGGAAAACTACGATGCTCCTGCACGACAAACACTGCATGATGACGAGTTCGAGTTGGATTTGGGCATGGACAATACCGACTTCAACCCAGATGGGCCGGACCTGACATCAGTTGACAATGACGATACATGTTTCAGCAACTTTTCCGAGATGCCAGGTCTTGACATGACCAAGTTCGCATTCATGAAACAAAGTCCGAAAAAGGAGGACCAGCCCGATGTAAGTGCAAAGCAGATCGTTCAAGATGAATCGCAAGATGAATCGCCAACTAACTATGGAACAGGCCACACCGCGTGCGCGCACCCAAATGACGCCCTCGACAGTGCGTCGCTCCGATAGAACACCCTCGCCAACACCGCGCCGCGCGTATAAAGAGAATGATACGACCAACTTGCTGCTTGATTTCACTGCACAGATCGAGTCATTTACGTCGTCTCGTCGCAATTCTCCAAATCGCACACGAACCTCGCCTACCAAGTCCACCACGGAGCCAAATCTCCGTTCCTACTATCAGAATCAGCGATCACCCGCGAAAGGTGGATCTCATGTTGCAGCGACTCCTAGCCAGAGCCGTCACATGCTCAACCTGTTAGACTTCGAGCTACCACCTCCGCCTACACCGCGATCCATGCCCACAGTGACCATTCGAGAAATGGAATCAGTCAAGTCGCAGTTCTCATCTCAAATCTCTTCCTTAAGCGCCAGTCTCTCTGGAAAAGAGGCCGAGGTAGAGTCCTTGTCCAAAGCCGTTGCGGATGCTGAGCGACGTGTTGGCGAAGCGCTCGAGACCGTCCGCGACGAACGATCCGCGCGTGAATATGCAGAGGCGCAAATGATTGATTGGAAGAAGAAAGGCGAGGAAGTCCAGAAACTGTTGCAAGATGTGCAAGCTGAGCTGGCGCGCAACGACACTGAGCGTGACGAGCTGCTCACCAAGTTAGCGGAAGCTGAGAAGCGTGCGGATGATGCTGAAAACCGATCGTCTGAGCTCGAGACCAAAGTCATCGAGGCTGAGAGCAAGAATGTCGACATGACTACCTTCATCAACAACGACGAAGGAGAGGAGAACAAGAAGACCTATTCAGAGATGGAGTGCCAATCCGCCATTGCGGAGAAGGTGAACGAGGTGGCACGCGAATTGCACACAGCATACAAGGCCAAGCATGAGAAGAAAATCAAGGCTCTCAAGGACAACTACCAGAAAAAGGCAGACGAGCGATGTAAGGAGCTCCGACTCCAGATCATCCGTCTTGAACGTCAAGTCGAGGAAGCAGAGAAGAAGCGCGATAACACTTTCAGCAAGATCACCCCGGGAGAGCTTGATGGCCGTGCTGCAGGCGAAAATCAAACACCTCTAGGTGGTGCATCGAGCGCAGAAGACAAACAAGCCCTCGAAGCCCAGCGGGCAGATATTGAAAACCTGAAAGCCAAACTCGCAGGATTACAATCTGAACTCCGCTCTCTACGAGACCACAACGGCACTCTCCTTCAAGATCTAGAAGCCGAGCGTATTGAAAAGGGCGAATTGGTTGCTGCAGCAGAGCAAATGCTAGCTATGTGTGGCGAGAAGATGGAGGAAATGCAACACGATGACTTCCGCCGCTCACAGATGGCCCCTCCACCGTCCACCGCTCCGAAACAACAGCAAGCTGCTCCTGAGCAGGCGATGCGGAATACCGGTTTCTTGGCTGGTGGGTCTACAAACTCACGGCCGGGCTCTCCGCTTGGTGGCGGCCGACCTGGCAGCGCGGTGGGTGATCGTCTGGGTACTATGGGCGAGAGGAGCTGCGGTGGTAGTGGCAGTAGTAGTGGCATTGCAAAGCCATCTGGACTGCGTGCACCTGGTGGTTTTGGATTCCAAAAAGGATCTGAGTTGAACCGGAGTTCAAGTGGAGGAAAGAGCAGGCTGTTGTCTAACATTGAAAGAATGGGTGGTGGCAAGACACAGGAGTAGGCAAGAGGAATCTCCGTGTTTCATGAGGTCGGTTTAGGTGAATCGGTATGTACAGTGATGCAGGCGGGTATCTTGCATAGTACTTCTGGTGAGGACCTGGGCTTTGGAGAGCACGTCCAGAGGACATAGTGTACCATGGCGTTTCTGTGGCTTGGACAATGCCTTCGGGCTCATCTGTTTAACTATTCCTTGTACCATTGTGCAACCGATGTTTATGCTTTTTCCGTTGTCATAGTGCTACTCATGTAGATTGTATAGCTTCGACTATGGCACAAGTTAGGGCTACTGCTATCCCCAACAGCTTGTGGGTGCTCTGGTACGACTATAGGGCGCAGCACAAGTCTACGAACAACAGCAAATAGAACTCTCAAGCCCAGCCAGCCCGCTCCAAGGCTTCTGAATTCAAAGCTGATGAATCTCAGGCCTCGTCCATTCTCGCCGAGACCCAGAAGTCTGCCAAGCAGCAACCAACGACAACAGCATTAAGCAGTAGGAGGGAAAGTTACCTGACAGCTAATCCACAGGTTCCAGCAACAACATCATCGCCTGCGGGTCGAAGTTTGCCCGCTCTTGTAACAACCAGCCTATAGCCGCACCCAGCGTCTCTGGTGCGGAGTCGTGCAAGACCAAGTGACAGACTAACTCAAGTAACGAGTAAGTAATCAAAAGAGATCTTACTCCTGTGTCCGCAAAACTAAGGACTACCTTAACAGTGATATCAGCTCAACGACCACCTAGAAGAGTGCTTTAGAGGCTTACGATATCGGCTGCTCTGTCTAACCTACTGGCTAAGATTGCATCGACTTATTAGCCTCCGCACAACAATTGATCCGTGACCGACAACATGCTACAACCATGCAAATACAGCTGGAGTGGACGAACCCGTGGCGTAATATTGGAATTACTAACTTCTTCGTCTCGTTTGCTCCTCGTTTTCTCTTTATGTCACAAAAAACCACACTCCTTCTGACCATAACTCGGGTATGCTCAATTTTGAAATAATGCAATTGTTTGGTACCAAGTCGAGTTTACTTGCACAATCGATTGATCAAACAATAAATCCTAATACTTCACCAGCCGTTGTGAAGCGTTGGTACCCATTTGCTCACTTGGTTGAACAGAGGTGAATATTGATTGTATGAACTTTCTTCAGGGTGCAACTTGGGGACCAAGTTAAGTGAGAGTCATTGTGTTGGGAGCTTGGGATGTGTGCCGAAAGCTTGAGTAAACACTTTCCTCCGACTACTAACGTGACGAACAGTAACACAGCTCATGATATGGAATACCATCTACATTACTCAAACTTCATTCTAGTAAGTGACTGGCATACCCCCCGGGAGTTCCTTGATCCATTCTCCACTTCCTCCGACATTTTCATGAACCTGTTGTGCTTTCTTACACGCCATAGCCTGTTGCGCCGACTGCACTTTGAGAACATTGCAATTAGCATTGGCGCATTTACCACTCGGCAAAGCATCCATAGCCTTTTGTAGCGAGTCGTCCTTCCAGCCAAAAAGGTAGTCGCCATGCTGGCCATAACCCTTGCTGTTGTGGAAGTCAGTACATTGCATCACCAATGTTCACTTCAGGGAGCAAAACGTACGCGTCACCAAAGCTATACACAAAAGGCTGCTTGCCGTTACCATACCAAGCATCGTTCTTGTACCGTCCCGTGTCCCACATTATTTCGTACATGACCTGCGGGATTGCAACTGGATGTGTACTCGGGCAATTTGGTGAACCTAAGCCCCCAGAGTTGGAGTAAGCAACATGGCTCTTGTGGTCCGGGCTATCAAGATTCTTCCCATCCCAGCATGAGGGGAAGATAACTGTAGCTCGAATGCCATTGGCACAGTATTTTGTTGGTAGCTCGGCGAAGTCGTTCGAATCGCAAGGGGCGCCGAAACCTGAGTTGGGGTTTTGACATCGGTGACAGATGGAAATTCGGTTGCTCTTCTTGGCCGTGGGGTCTCCAGCAATCATGCGAAAACCGGGTTTGAAGGCCGTCATCTTGTTGTTCTTGGCACTGTAGGGCATGTAGTATACTGTCATACCGCCGTCTTGTTGCAACCCGACATTGGCGAATTGAGGGACACGTTGGAAGGTGCCATTTTCTGGAGACTTGAAGTAGAGGGCGGCGGTCCAGTAGTTGCTGAAGTCTTCAGAGTAAGTACATGTGGTGCAGGTGGACCTGGAAGGAGGATCGAATTCAGCTGGCGTCATCTGAAAATTATTAGCGCCGTCGTATTCCGGATGAGATGGCAACTTGCTGTAAGGTTGAACGAATTCCCGCCAATTATCTGATGCGTGTGAGGAGACGGTGCTTGTCCAGGATTTACGAGGGGGTCTGCTCGCTCGACCGTCAGTTGCGAGCAAGCAAAACGAAGCATATTTTGTGTAAGGGCAGACTGCCCCCATAGCGCACCAGCAATGAACAATTTTGAGATCATGATTGAAGTTTTTGCGTAAAGATGTTGTGGGTGGTACAGAAGCGGCCCAGCAAGGCTTCTTGGCCCTTTAAGTCTGTAGGTGAAGGTAAGCCTTCTGAAAGTCCCGAGCTGCAGATTACCTCGTGCGCATGGAAATATGGAGACCTAACAATCATATTGGCTCGCTTTGAGATCATCATTGCCACACTTGGTCGCATGGTAGAGGTTAACCAGTCGAGAGAGGGGGGTGTCACTTTGCTGAAGTGATTAATATAAATACCTTCTCGGCAGTTGAAGGTAGAGTGCTGACGGTTACATCCGCGAGAGTCCATAGACGTTATCCGATGTAGGACTGGGATATATTGATTTGACCATATTTTAGATATTGCTTCGACTGTGTTCAAGTTGATGATCTTAGTATGTGGGTGGTTGGAAGCCTGTTCACTGTTCATGCCGGCCCTGATGCAACCTAAGGGACACAACTAAGCTCGAACCGAGAGCCTGTCGACATGCGAGCAAGTTGATCGTTGGGAACAGCAATCGAATCCCACGGGTAAAATCTGAGCATAGTCCTCCTGTTAGTGGTGAAATGACTGAAAGTGGAAAGAGCTCGTGGCTTGTGGCTGGGTTGAACATGTATTGCAAACGTCAGCCAGCAAATCCTTAATGGACCACCTCGGCAAAGTATAACAATTCCTTGATTTGGTCGGCAATGGCCCAATCGGGATCCATGCTCTGGCTACCGTAGATGGACTGCTGGGGACGTTGTACGGGAATCCTTTGAAGTATAGTCGTCAGCATTTCCTTATGTGATCGTCACAAGCGGCCTCGTGTCACCATCGTGGTCATTGTTGTACAGTTGGAAAGGAAAGGATTGCAGCGTGGCAGTCTCTCAACAGTCCTCATATTGTCTTCGCCTGCAACTTTCTCTCGTTACTATGGACAATGGGCAAGACTAGATGCAAGTGGAGGGGAGCATGTACGTCCTTGCGAAGAGGCTAATGGAGCTATGAACCGCAAATGGTTAGCTTGGTTTGTGGCCCGTGAACACTAGTGCTGGACCTGGACACCTGCCTCTCCGCTTCACAACTGTTCTGTCAACCTACTACATGCTCCATTATGATCTAGTGAAATGGTGGGTGTGACCGGAAGATCCAAGGGATGTTCAACATGCCGTCGAAGGTACATGGTCCCCAATCTCGCTCGCCAAGAATAAGAGTGCTAATCTTAGCTCTTGCAGACGCGTAAAATGCGGTTAGTGTTGTTACATTTTGTAGACACTCTGTTAACTTGACCTTCTCAAGATGAGAGCCGTCCAAGCTGTCAGCGATGTCAGCGGCTCGGCCTGTGCTGGGATGTCCCAAAAGGCACTACGTTTGTGAAGGAATCATTGTGAACACCAGAAAGGCCAAAGCACCCGCGACTGCAGGTATAGCCCAGGAACCGCATGAAGTGCGTTCGACTCCTCAGAACTGGAAGTATGACACATGTCTACCACTCAATCGACGTGAGGTATACATATGCTACACACGATGATTTTTACATCCTGGCGGTCCTATCGACGCATGCCTGCAGAATCTTTCTGGAGACGATTTCAACACACTGGCCTCAGAAAGTGTATGGGTGTTCGATAAAGCGTTTATGAGTCTCGCGACCCTTTATTCTGGCATGCGGCATCGACGAACGGGTATACTTTACCAAGGATACGCCACGCACGGAGCAACGTGACAACGGCTGAACTTGGCACTGACCAGTCACATCTACTGCCTCAACGACGAGGCCCTGATCGCTGTAATTACCCTTGCTACGCTAGAACTAGTAGTACCTCCTGACCCAGAGAATTGCTTCAAGCATACTCAAGGGGCGGAGAAGCTGCTGGGGCTTCGTGTTCCAGCATCACTGGTAAATAGTTCACCTAGGTCACGAGACCTGTACAAAGGTGTACGGCATATGATTCTGTTTGCGTCGTTGCGAATGCGAACTGCATCGATTCTTGCGAGACTGGAATGGAAAGAGGCGACGAGAGAGAGCTGCTCGAGCGAAGAGCTGGAGGAGCAGGATCTACAGGATGTGCTGGCGGACTGCTCAGCTATGATTGCAGAGCTTGACGCAACAGACGTGATTGGGAAGCTAAAATCGACGTTGAAGCACCGCAGCGAGTTGTCACGCAAAGCACATACTCTGCTAGAGGTTGTGAGCATCTGGAAGGCCTGTTGGAGTCGCAACGCGAGCAACACGCACCATGAGGAAGCTTGTAACCCCGTCGACAGCGAAGAGTCCCCACAGATCACCTCAATATTTAGGTTCCAAACTGCGTCCGTAGCACGCATGCTGATGCTCTACAACACAGCATTACTCCACGTTCTGGAAGTCCTCGCCCGCCTAGAATTCGAACGGACCAAGCCTTCAGCAGCCTCAACGTCGCAAACTGACATACAGGCGGACGGCTCGAGTCACGATCACATCACCGCTATGCTTCTAGCAGCACTAGACATCTCTCGCTGCATGACAGACTACTTTGACCATAAACAAGCAAAGCTTGATCCTCAATTTGCCTCACCAGCTGTGCGATATGCGATGATGGCTGCTTGGAGAACGCTAGGTGGAACGATGTCCAGAAGGAAGATGGGCTATGGGTTTACTGCGGAGGACAGGCTGCCCAGCTATGGGAGGGACTAAGCACATGTGTAGCTTGAAGAGCATTGAACATCTTTTATACAAAACAGTTTGTCTTGATGCGAGCCATGTCTCCTACAACTATGCGTTACTTCTTGACAATAACTCGCCAAGAGACATTCGTCCATGACAATGCCTTAGGTCCAATACTTGGCAATTAGTTCCAGGGAGTGCAGCGAAGCCGACAGAGCGGGGCCGAATTGCAGCCTTGACAGCACCGAATCTCTGCCACACTCAGCTTGGCGAAGTTGATTGTACGGCTGTAAACCTCGACATCGCAATAATAAAACAAAAGAGGTATCTCAGAAAGGCCCATCCAACCCTAACTCTAACTCCAACATTGCAGAATGTATGAAACATCGGAGGCGTCCAGATGAGGCGAAGATAGCGAGGCCAATGTACAAGATTCAACATAACACAGCCCGCCCGCCCCCTATATCGCTCATTAATCCAAACTCCTTCATGATCTCATTACCCAACGCCTTGTCGTCTCCCTACCGTCTCCCTTCTTTACTGCTCGTCCATCTCCCCTTCCCCCTCCCCCTCCGCAGCAAGCAAGTCCTGGTCCTCACAGCTGCGCTCCACCTCATCAGCGATAAATTGCTCATACTCCTCTAGCGAGCGCTGGACATGCAGTTTAAACCGCACAATGTCGTCGAGCATGCGCTCAATCTCCGTATGTAGTTCCTCGCGGAGGGCGTTGGCGCGGAGTTGGAGTTGTTCATATCTAATTAAGATTAGTTTTACGTATGCGTTACATCGTGCCAATTACTTGTCGACTTACTCAATGTTAACAGCCATCTCACGTTGCACCATCAACTGCACGCTCTCACCAAGCCCACTTCGCATGCGCGAAAGCTCCTTCTCCATACGCTCAATTTGCGCATCGCTTTGGCTTTTCTGGGTATTTGTAATTTCGCGCAGTTTTTCTAGCTCTTCTTCTGCCTGTTGGACACGATGGCCTAGGGCTTCGACTTCAGCTTGTTTATCGTCCATTGCCTCTTTGATCTTGTCGAGGAGATCGTGATTATTCATGTCTGCTTCGAGCGCTTGGTTGCGACGCTCCTGAATCTCCTTTCGTAGAGCAATGATGTTGGATTTGACACTGCCGCGGAGATCGAGGTTGAGTAGGTGGGCAGGTGAGTAGCCTGTGCCTACGTCGTGAAGAAGACGATCCGAAGCATCCTGTGAAGAAACGGCCATTTGTGAACCGGAGAAGTTGGGACCATCGGTGACGGTCAGAACGAGCTCGTAGTCCTGTCCCTTGGCATTGACAGCGGTGGATGGGATGACGCCGATCTGGTAGCCTAAGTTGTTATATCGCTCGATAGTTTGCTCGAGTTCGTCAAGCTTGCGAGATGCTGCGAGCTCTTTCTCAGCAACACGTTTTTTGGACTCTTCGAGGCGCGTCGATGTCGCTTGAAGGGCGGCGTCAAGCCGCTCCTTTTCGTTGGCCATGCGGTCAATATCCGCAATGGTCATACCGCGTCCATCGATGATTGCCTGAAGCTCTTGCTGCTCCTTTTCCGAAGTCTCAAGCTCAGCCTCAATCTCTTCTATGGACTTCTCGAGAAATTGGCAGCGGTCATTGTACTTTTTGACCTTGGCATCCATAGAGTTATTGTAGTTCTCGAACTTGACGCGATCTTCCTCGAGAATCCTGATTTGCTCTTCAAGTTTTTGAATCCTTGGTCCAGATTTGCCGAGCTCCTCGATTTGGTCTTGTAGATATTTATGCTCAGCTTCCAGCAACTCGACCTGCTCGTGATGCTGTGCATTCGCCATCTCGAATTTCTTGGCCATGGCATCGATGTGAGGCTTCATGTGACGTTGCTGAGCCTCCTCATCGTCATCATCGTCTTCCGCTGACAACCACGTGCTATATGCGTCTGACAAGAAGTCAAAGATAATTCGGTCACCGGAGACGTCATAACCAGCCTCGAAACATGCGTCGTCGTATGTCCCGGACTCGTATGCCTGCATGAGACGTGCAAGTTGCATCATCCAGTGGAGCAGTCCCAGGAAGGTTGCCCAATTGTTGCCACCTACCGCTGCAATCTGTGACTTCATGATGGACTTTTCAAAGGGGTATCGCATCTGCTTCAGAAGGATCGGTACTTCTTGGTCAATAGACTTTTGGAATCGATAGCTTGGATCGATGCGGTTGTACAGCCACTGGAACATGCAGTTGAAGTCCTTTTGCGTAGGGGAAGTCATGGCCTTGTTTGACAGCACGTGTTTCGACTCCATTTCAAAGTTGTTGTGGGTCAGGAACTCGAGCAGCTCGTGGGCCATCTGCGCACGCGTGCTCGCATCTTTCAACCGTCGTGGATCTGCGGGGGGTGCAGCCGGCATGGGTGCTGTCTGGAAGAACGATTGCTTCACGCCCGACTGGCCGGGGCCATGCGAGGTGCGCGACTTGAAGACGCTGCTTCGTCGCTGTGCGCTCTGCTCGAAGTTGGGCGCCGAGGATAGGGGCGCCGGTGTCTGGAAGATGGAGGCACTGGGCGCGAAGCTTTTCCTGCCGCTGCCTGCGCCGAAAGCATTGCTGGTCGAGTTGCGATGGACGGACTGGAAGCCCTCTGCGAGATTTGTACCCGACGACGAGCGCTGGAAGAGGGGCTGGCTGGAGCGACCGGGCGCGAGGGACATTCTAGATCCGCTCTGCGAGCGCGCATGGTTGGGGGGAAACTGGGGCTGCGAGGCCTGCATGTTATTGATGGAGCTCGAGCGCTTCATAGCCGACAAGGGCATTGGAATCGCCGACGAGTTGGTGGTGACGGGGCCGAGGGTCTGTCGAGGTGTTGTCAGTTGGCGCGCGGGCGCACCTCTGAAGCCAGTTGCGACGGGCACGGCGCAGCACTCACCTCGCGCGGTCGGCGCACCGAGAACATGCCCGATTCTTGGGCCATGGCGGGTCGAGCGCGTCGCAATGCAATAGTACTGTGGATGTGTCTGGCGCGGTGCAAGACGGTATGTATACAGGAGCGCTATGCAATGTTGGGTAGGGCTGAGGCACGGCGGCGGTGGTGTTGGTGGTAGTGGTGTTGATGCGCCCGCATCAGTGTTTGTTGTTGTGGTGACCGCGCCGCCGTGTGCACTAGCGCCCGTAGCAACAACACGCCCGCTGCCCGTGCCTCATCCACCCAGGACTGGTACAACTGTACAAGCTTTGAAGCGATGCATGGTCCCACCTGCCCGCGTCTCATGCTTGAGCTGGATTTTGGTCAAGACGTCAAACAAATGAGGAGGCGAGGCAGCATATGTGGGTGTATGTGGGTGTATGTGGGTGTGTGTTTGTGTGTGTCTCTGTGCGTGTGGGTATGCAACATGACAAACGAAATGGCTATTTGAGTTTGTGCCGGCTAATAAAAAAGATTTTGCGGCCATCAGTATACACTTGGAAGATACACCACTCCTCTACTATCCTGTCTCGACCGGGGGTATCGTGTGCATATCATATGCAAGCCAGAATGAAGATGCCGCAGTGGTTAAACTCCGACCCGTGGTCCAGAAGCGAAGATCGGACAAGGCCATTAAACTCAAGATCCGTTAGAAATGCATCATAAACATGCCACCGTCCCGAAATGAAGTCTCTATATACGTCGCACCATGTGATTACTTGGTCTTGCCCGTTGCCGATTTGTCGTCTGCACCAATGTTCTTGAACATGTCGTCTGCGCCCCAGCCGAGCGTGTCGTCACTGACACCAAGCGACTTGAGCTCCGGCAGGGCTGGCGGCGGAGGCCCCTTTGGTTGCGCCGGTGGGTGTGCAGGTTGAGGTTGCGAGACGGTGCGGCCGTTGGAGTAGGGCGCCGACGTGCCATTGCCCTCTGGCACTGACCCGGCCGCGAAGCTCTTCTTCTTGCCAAACCAGCCGCCGCTCTTCCTCCTCGACAGGCTGGGCGCCTGGCTGCTGATGGTGGCGGGCGACCCGGGGCGCTCAGACTTCAGGCTGTCCGACGACGACAGGGTGCGCAGGCCCAGGAACTTGCGCACCGAAGCCGGCCGCTTGGTCGAGGGGCTCGTGGGCGACATGACGCTGGCGGCATCGCTGGCGCGGCTCTGGTGCAGCTGCGCGCCGGCGGTGGAATCCTCCGAGACTTTGCCCAGCGGCGAGTCGTGGTGTGGAGGGAAGGCGGGCGACTTGGGCGTTGGGTGCGACGACAGCGGGCCTTTGCCAGGCGTGGGGGGGCGGGGTGTTTCGGGGGGGCTGTCGAGCGGCGCGGGTATCTGGGTGCCTTCGGTGAGGGAGAAGTTGATGGGCGTCAGCGTCAACGGCTTGTACGAGAACTTGCCAGGCGCCATGGTGGACGACGGGGGGCTGCAGCGGTGGGCGGTGCCAGGCACGTCGAGGACGGGGCCTTGGGGGCTGGAAGCGCTCTGGGGGCGTGGATCTGGGGTAATTGGCCCTACAGCGCGATCAATCGAGGTGGTTGAACGGCGTGGGAGCGCAGGCGAGCAGAAGCTCAGGACTCAGGAGGTCGTTTGTCTGCAGTGGGTGGACGAGGGTCCGGGCAGGCTTGCGCTGACGGCTGCGACTCGCTGCTGGGCTCAGGCTGGGCTGCGGTGCGGCAGGGATCAGCTGTGTGTGCGGCGCGCACGACTCTGCCACAGTGCTCTCTCGCTCTCCAGGAACACACATGGCCAGCCCGCCATGCAGTGCAGTGCCGACTTGGTACATACGCACTGTCTGTGCAGCAGGGCATGCAACCACTGGCACTCTTGCACGCAGCGTTTCCTCGCGTCGCTGCCCAGAGAGGCACCCCCCCAAACGAGCAAGCGGCGGGCCGGTACGAGTCACGGTCCGGGGTGCTCGGAACGGCTATCGCACGTCGCCAGCCAGCAGCGTGCATGGACGCAGTGCATAGACATAGGTATGTACTGTGTTGCTGGCTACACTACATGCAACACCTTGAATCGGCAAATATAATGCCTACTGCCTCATCCCTCATCCCTCATCGCGTCTTGCGTTGCTGCATCTCGTCCAGCTCGGCAATCTCATCCAGCAACTGGCACGTCTCCTGTGGGTTCGCAATCCATGCCGTCGTACACGCCAGCCGCGCCTTGAAGTCGTTGGCCCCAGCACTCAGGAACTGATCACCCACATGCAACGTCTTTGCCCCGTCAATGCCACCGAATATCCGCTGACATGCCAGAACGCCCCATGACTTGTCGCCAATGTCGACAAACACATCGTTCCCACCTGACTACCGTGTTAGCGCGCCCGCCTCGTCTTTCCGCATAGCAGACGTACCGTTGAAAGCGCAGAATGGCAGGCGTTGCCCAACTTCTGAGATGTCCTGGTAACCATCGTTAGTTTGCTGCGCCCTCGGTGTACGACTTCAGCCCAGACGCACCAAAATCTTTTGCACAATCAACACCGTCTCTTCCAGCGTCTCACGGCAAAACCTGTGGCCATCTTTCGGTATGATGCCTACTGCTCGCTCTTTCCGTACAACCAGGGCTTCCAGGCGGAAGTTCTTCACCGTGTCTTCGAGTGAAGCCTCAGCAAGGTCAAGAAGCTCCTTGATGTCCGCATCGTGCCAAGAGAGCATCTCTTTCAACACCCATTCTTCTCTTGGCACAAATCTCAGCATGTCCGGGCTATTCTCGTCGAACCTGAAGCAAAAATTGCTTTCGCCTCCCATAATCATTAGGTTCTGCTTCCACTCCAGCGGCAGGTCAGATGCTTGCACTGCATGGAGAAGTCCATGCAGTCTCTCGTAGTAACGCTTAGCGTCGGTGTAGCCAGCTGCGGTAACGATGCCAATTTTGGAACCTCGTCGCATGAGTTGTAGAATCTTGGGAATGACTGGGTTTTCGGGTACGAGACACTCGCCATCGTCGTACAGGGTGACATCTCCGTCGAACGTCACGAGATCTAACGGGCCACCCCGAACTAGACTCATGACTTGAGCCGTATTCAACACCAGCCGAATGTCGTTGAAGGAGGGAGGAACGAAACGTCGATGGCTAATGAAGCGGCGCTGATCCTGCCAGATGAAGGCATCGTGTAAGGCTAGAGGAGTGAAGAAGTTCGCCACTGAAGGAACAAGCAGTCGTAGTTTCGATCGATCTGGTTTACCAACCCTCTGATGTTCGACTGTATGGAGAAGATCAGTACAACAAACACAAAGACAACCATTGTTCCGAGGTCATTATTGAAAGTGCTTGCTGATGTCAACTCACTGTGGTCGTTGATGATTTCCTCCACATCTCGCATTATTTCGGCATACCGTCGTTGAGCGATGCTGGCCTGGTGGTCCACGGACTCCCCATTGGGTTCGAATACAGCGGTCGGGTGTGAGTGTAGAACGAACGGAACTGCTAAAAGTCCCTTGAGAGTTGTCAGAAGCAATGGTGACCATGTTGTTGGCTCGTTACCTTGATCCATTCAATCTATAGCACTGGTTAGCCCTCGATCATGGTGGGTGGTGATCGAGCTTACAAGTTGGTCCCTTCGGTGAGTCTTGAAGACAGTCAATACTTATCGTCATGAGAGGCAGATTCACAACTAACCTTGAGAGCATCTGGACTTGGTTAGCGTAATCTCCCCATGCACAGGCTACAAATGCAAATGGCTTGGCTTGAAGCGGCACGGCAGTCGACTCTCACATACATTCAACACGGTACCTGGTCGTCATTCTGTGGAATATGATCGGTATAGTCGAAGAGGAGGTGTGTCAGAGGGGAGCTCTGGCTTACTACGGTGAGCACATGTAGTTTGCTCCAGATTGAGGTGATCGGAGTTCGCCGCTTAACTAGCCCAGAAAGGAAAGCTTAAAGCCCATGTGACGCTGTGGTGCACTAGCGAAGGTACCCGAAGAGGGTGCTTGGTCAATGACAGGTCACAACGGAGCTCTTGATAGATCCAAGTTTCTGCGGTCCGATTCGCGAGTCTGTTCACAAGTCTGTTCCCGAATTTGTTCACGTGCGACGGAAGTCGTTTGCAGGGCTGTCTGCTATTGTTATCGATAAGTGGTGGAGCATTAAAGCGGTTTTAATCGGGTCCAAGCTTCATGCAAGGGTCCACCTGCACTGCGTCTTCGAGGCCCCGGCCTTTCATGATCGCGACACCACAGCACGCGCTGCCTGTGAATCCCAAACTGCCACCATGTCGAGCATGGAGTCACTGCAAGATGTAACACTACGACCATGGCCATCAGTCAAGCAGGGGGGCCTGAGCCAGCAAGATTTATATACCCAGATTGAGCAACTCACAAACGAACGCGGCCATCTTCGCGACATCACCGAGTCGTCGCTGCAAGAAGCCAAAGGCGCAGGCCGGGACGTCCCGCATGGGGGAGTCCGGAAAGAACAAGACAAGGAAGTTGACAAGGAAGCTGCGACTAAGAAAGTCACGCGCGACACAATCTTCCATGCGCAGCGAGAGATGTATGGGCACCTAGAGTACGTTTTTACTTGTGGCTGCGTACAGCTGTGTCTAGACTGACAAGTAACAGGTGGGCCAAGTTTGCTGCCACCAACGCACTCGACCTTATCTCACTCGTACTATCCCAAGATCCCAACAAACGCGTCCACTCGTCCTTCAGCCATACTTTTCGAGAGCAGGGTCTAGAACAGGGAATACCATTCGGATCCTTTGGCATCAGCAAAGAGAGCCATGAACACTTCATACCGAGGCCCGACGAAGCCGAACGATTAGAGGAGCTTTCAAAGAAACAATTGCTTGTCGCAAAGGGCTCACGGATGGAAGCGCTAGATTCCGCGGCAGATGAGATACTGAAAGCTGCAAAGCAACTCGAAAAGGAAGTGCGAAGGGAAACCAAGTACTGGCAAGAGATCGTTTCCGTCTCCGACAAGGGCTGGCCAATTCAACGACTACGCCAGAATGCGCGCCATGTGCCTTTTGGTGTAAGATACGGCTTACCTGAAGGTTCGTTATATTTTTCAAGCCCTTCCTACCAGTCCTGAACTAACTGTATGCTAGCCAGCGACCACTTCAAAGCCCGTGGGTTTGCTCCTCTGCAGATGGACAAGGATGGAAGCATTGTTCTTGACCCAACGCTCGCTCTGAAGCCTAAGACATTGCGTGTGAGGGTAAGTGTGAATGGCCAAATCACAGGAACATCACGACTCTCAATTCAAAGCATCAAAGGCCATTCAATCGAAAAGTCCATACAACTAGCTAGAGATTCTTTGTTCGAAGAGGAGCTTTACCATGAGATGAGCATGGAGACACGGCAGCTTTTGGCCTATGGAGTAAAATTCCGCGACTCGGTCATCTACCTGGACGCGCCTCAAATGGGCGGTGCATTGCAAAACCCGAGGTTGCTCATAGACTGCATACTTCGAGACGAGCTTATTGCTGATGATCAAGCTCAAACACACAACTGGCTTGCCCAGAGTGTTGCCGAAAGTCTGCGTCTACTCCTCGCTCATGAACACAATATGCGACTCTACCGTAGATCACAACTACCATCTCCACTCACAGCGAGAACACAGGAGAAGCCACCCCCACCACTATTGCGTACGCTGTTAGCGGTATTCCGCCATTTGGAGAGCGTGGAAGCGCTTTACGCGTACCTGGAGGCTGTGACGCGAACGCTGAACAGCGCGGGGCTGGATGTCGAGCTAAATACTACACGCGAAACATCCTGGGCAAAGGTAGCTGAAACTTTAAAGACTTCTAAGAGGGGACTGTCGGCTACTGATCAATTACTCGAAATATTCAACAAGCCTTTTGACGGGAAGGCTTCGGTGGTGCTTCCAACTACAAGCGGAGCTCAAACCGAGACTCTGTCACTGGTCACACGTACGGTACTGGCTCAACCGGTCTTCGGCACTGAGCACAAACTTTCATTACCCCCTTCCCTGACGACAGATGTTGGTCTATCCCAGAGTATCAAGTTCTCTACTGTCCAGGAGCTGACGTCGTACATTGACTGGATCCTTTCTGCGTACACAGTCCATCGCATAGTCAAGGGTGAATACTCATCTCGAGCTGTCGTTAGAGGCCAGGATTCGAAGGTGACTATCCTAGGAGAGCCTGGGAAGAAGAGCTCGCCAGGGTTGAAGAAGGACGTATCGATTCAACTTCAAGAAGGGAGTCTGACGATGAAAGTGACCAGTCTCGAGGCGTCCGAAAGCGAAAGCAAAAGCAAAAGCAAAAGCCTCACTGAGACGTCGCATGTCTGGGATGGAAGTGATGACGGCACGAAACTGAAGGATATACTTAAATCTTGTGTCGGTTGATGAAGCACACGGCTACTTGCCACGAGATTAGTCGAATGCCCAACTTTAGCACATCGCCTACTGTCTCCAAGAACTGTTTGACACGAACAGCGCCCTTCGAATATCTGTTGCAGTACTCGGAAGCAAGATTGCAGGGTCAGACGTCTAAGAGCTCGGGGTGTTTCCGAGACCATCCACTACACTGCAATCCTTCGATGCCCCTCCAAAGGTACTAGTGCCAAGCAAGGCGGGGCGGCCGACCCTGGAACCACTCCAGGGGCTAGCGTAGTCTCAGGCCGGGCAGCTTCCATGATCAAGCTCGAGACCCTACGCGGCTAATGAAAGCCACCCGGACCCGGTACCTGACATGTTCATGACGTGAAGACTCGTGGAGACCATGGGGTCGGGTCGACTACGTATGCGATCCCGAGGTAACACAGCACCTGAGGTCATCTTCGTTAGGATGCAGCTAGCCGCGTAGTTATAAGCGTACGGAGTGGCCAGCAAAGCGGTGCGTTAGACAGCTGTCGCAACCTCGCCATGCTGTCTTCGCTACTAATCTTGAACGTATTGCTCCCTGCCCTCCTGGCCGCACAGCAGATACGATCTGATCCTGGCATTACCGGACCTCCACTTGAGATTGTGCATCTTTACAATGGCCAATGGCCTACAGGTATGTTGGGCTCATCTTCCATACCAATCTTGCATGATAAAGACCTAATTGAAGAAACAAGGCATCACCGTTGCGAAAGACGGCCGGAAATTCTCCAATTACCCAGCCGGTCTCGATGCTAACAACACAAACGACGGCAACAACAACAAATATCAAGTTGCAGAACTCACTGCCAACGGCACAGAAACACCTTATCCAAGTCTCGAAATCAACAACCCTCCCGGCGGAGCCATAAACTTCACCACCACGCCTGCCACCGGTGTAAACTATCAGGACTACCTGATCGGTGTGCAGAGTGTGGTCCTCGACGCTCTGGACCGTCTTTGGATCCTAGATACCGGTCGCGCTTTGACAGAAAACGGCACACTTGTCAACGCCAGCCCTGGGGGCCCCAAACTGATTGGCGTGGACATTACATCGCACCAAGTCATCAAGACCATTGTCTTCCCCGAAACCGTCGCATTCCCAGACTCCTATCTCAACGACATACGCTTTGATTTGCGAGCCTCTAGTACGTCATCAGGAAATGGCATAGCCTACATTACAGACTCCTCCTCCGAAGGCCGCAACGGCATCATCATCGTGGATCTCGAATCTGGCGAGAGCTGGAGGCACCTCAATGGCATCGCCGAGGTGCGCGCTTCACGCGGATTCGTACCATATGTTTGGGGTCAACCGCTGTACTATATTCCTGGTCCTGGACTGTCGCTCACTACCGTACCGCTTGGTAGCGACGGCATTGCCTTGTCCGCTGATGGGGAGGAGCTGTACTTTGGACCTGTTGGTGGAAGGGATTTGTTCAGCATACCCACCGCGCGACTTAGGGAGAGGGGACAGGGTAGTGAGTTGTTGGCTCAGGCTGCGGTTGTAAATCGAGGGGAGAGGGGTTTGAGTGATGGTTTTGAGACGGATAGCAATGGACTTGTGTATGCCGGGAACATGGAGCAGAATGAGATTGGATTCTACAATCCAGGGAATGCGAGCATGACTGCCTGGGTACGAGATCCGAGGATTAGCTGGGTGGATACTAGTAAGTTTATATTTCCCGTGAGGGGATCAAAGCTAAAAATTACAGTGTCGGTTGCGGACGATGGATACCTCTACTTTACCGACAACCAACTTGCTTTCAGTAGTGCCTTCTACCCAGGCACCGACCGGAGGACAAGGCCTTTTGTACTGTTCCGTGCGAAGTTGCCAGGAAACGGTACGCGGGTAAGCCTTTTATGAAAGCTACATGTTACACTTCATAAAACGGTCAAAACTGGTTGAGATGTCAGAGCAAAACAGAACGCGGGCTATCTTGATGAGGAACCGTAATGGGATCGCTCACAGCGTTTCTGAGATATACTGCAACGTCTATGTTTTTCCGAACACAAACACCCCCTTGCCTTCTCGATAACCTTCAAGCGTATCCTTGACCTTCGCAATGAGTTCCTCACCTTTTGACTCCCACTCCCATCTGATCTCATCAACTGGGATATCCCGGAATTGCTTCTTCCTTGTCATCTCCAACACATCCGCGACCGTCTTCTGCTTCTCGTCTGGATGCTTCTCCGCCCATCTACTGACCCAGAAGCCATGGAAGTGGAGATCTTTGAAGATGAGCACCGAGGCGGGAATCGTAAGTGGCTGCTTTGACATGGCACCATAGGTGACGAAGTGTGCAGAGGAGGACAAGAGCTTGGCCATTGCGGTTGCAGCTTTCCCGTTGACGCAGTTCAACGCCAGGCGGATCGGCTCACGGCCGCCATTGGTCCATTCCTTGGCCATGTCCCGGATACCTTGGCTTTGCAGCTCGGTGTCAGTGATGACTACATCTGCACCAAGGTCCCTGAGCTCCATCTTCAGTTTGTCCTCGGCAGCGGTATCCTCGCGTCCTCGGACAATATTGACGCTCTTGTAACCCCACTTCTTTCCCAACTGGATAGCTGCACGTCCGACACCCGAGTTTGCACCATTCTGTATGAACCATTCGCCTTGTTTCAGATTGGTGAAGTCGCGTAGCATACGATAGGCTGTACACGGGTTGATGCTGACCGTGCCTGCTTGGATCGCAGTAATGCCTTCCCTCATCTGGGCATCCAATTTGACAACATCATTGGTGGTAGCGCTGGCATGCGTCCTCCAGGTGCCAAAGCCAGGGCCTTTCATAAAGACCCAGTCGCCTTTGCTGAAGCCTTCCTTCTTCACACCCTCGCCCAGGGCTATGATCTCGGCGACTCCCTCATTTCCCGCGACGGCGATGGGGTTGGCGGTGCCGAGGCTCGTGGTGAAGGTGGGCTTTGAAGGGTAGACGCCCTGGATCTGGTTGATGTCGGCGGGGTTGATGGGGCTGGCAAGGAAACGCAGGGTCATCAGGTTGCTGTGTGGCGGCGATATGGAGTGGCTATGAAGGGAGAGCACGGCTGGAGGGTCGCCATAGTCTGAGAAGGTGAGGGCTTTGGCCTGCTCGTAGCCGTATGCGGAAATGTATCGGCGTTGGGGCACACGCAATGCGAGGCGTGCGCGGCTGGCTAGGCCGCCCAAGCCTTGACGGGTGATTTTCGCTGAGGAGGGGAGCAGGTTCGATGCCATTGTTGTTCTAGGCGGCGTTATCCAGATCACGGCTCTCCTAGTGCTCAGTTACAGCATGCATGGGCAGTGAAAAGCTGCCAGTGCGAAGCTATGACGTTGGCTCAGACAGCCGAGGTGGAAGGGCACTGGCCCCTGCCCTCAGGGTCCAAACGACCGTTGATAGAGGACCGTACCGGTGCTACAGTATGCTATTACATGCCTCTGCTCGACACGGTCGGCAGATGCGATGTCCCTTCAGACCACCTGGCCGCGGGAGCTTTCACATGTTCGAGGGCAGTGCCCAGACGGTCTCTTCAAGCTTCGCATGGGGTAGAGCATCCTACTCTAGGCAGGCACCTGCATGTACTGTTGGTTGCACCGTACAAGGTGCGCCACGCGAGCACAGCCCCGCCGACGTCATCGCGTGCTCGACTTCGCCCCTCGGCCAACTGGGGTTACCGCACATGTTGACACCCCTCCCCGGGGCCATACCTTACCCTAGTCAAACGTCACTGCTACAAATAGTAAACCTGCTCCTGCTCCTTTCTCCCTGCATCACACCCCCGACCAAGCAACCACCACCCTCTTCACACACTTGGAACCTCTCGACCTTGCTCTTCGACTTCTGCCACCACCACCTCCACTCCACAAATACTCCCAACTCACACCACCCCCACTACCCACATCACGATGGCTGCCACCGTCAACGTCGAGAACATCAGCGTCAAGACCAGCGAGGATGAGATCAAGTCCTTCTTCAGCTTCTGCGGCAAGATCCAGTCGCTCAGCGTAAAGCCCACCGCCAACGACACGCAGTCCGCCTCCGTCACCTTCGAGAAGACGGCCGCCGCAAAGACGGCGCTTCTCCTTGACAACACACAGCTCGGCCCCAACTCGGTCCAGGTCAGCTCTGCAAAGTCGCTCGACGAGATTGCCGGCGAAAAGTCTGCCTCCGCTGAGGAGGCCAAGGACGGCGACCACCACATCGAGCAGGAGCAGAAGCCTCGCGCCCGCATCTTCGCCGAGTATCTTGCCCATGGCTACGTCATCTCCGACAAGGCCATCGAGTCGGCGCTGGCGGCAGACAAGCAGAACGGCTACAGCACAAAGTTCATGAATGCGCTCAACAACTTCGATCAGAAGACACAGGCAACGCAAAAGGCACAGGCCGTCGACCAGAAGCTCGGTGTTACGAACAAGGCCTATGCCGCTTTCAACAGCCTGACCACCTACTTCGATAAGGCTGCTAACACGCCCACCGGTCAGAAGCTCCGCGCCTTCTATGACCAGGGCAACAAGACTGTCATGGACGTTCATCAGGAGGCCCGCCATCTTGCAGACCAGAAGAAGGCCCAACAGAGTGGCAAGCCTACGGCTGAGGAAGCAAACGTCCACACTCTCCCTGGCTCGGACAAGACCCAGTGCAACTGCGCTGCCGAGTCTGGCAAGTGCCCCTGCCCCGAGGGCAAGTGCGCGTGTGAGGGCTGTGCCAAGGCAACGTCCTCTTCCAGCGCCACCGAGAAGACGGGCACCGCTGCTCTCCCCTCCACCTGAGCCTAGCACGTGCACGCGTGTATACATGCACGGCTAGTGAAGGCTAGTTGTCTATTCTGTTTGAGGTTGATGATTCCCACTTGGTTTACAGTCTGTATAATTAGTGAGCATGGTTTGGCGCAGCTGGTGTTGGCGCGAGGCCAAGGTCTGGAACACAAAGTTCACGAGTACTGATCAAAACAAAGCTTTGCACACCATCTTCACCTCATCTTGTGCGTGATGTCAAACACTATATCGTGATCTTCGGCACCACGCCCATGACGTCGACCATCTATTATGCTACCATTTGTAAAGATTGACACGAACAATATGTGTCCAACAACCTGTAACAAAACAACAAGCCCTGAAAGTGAAAACAAGAACTGAAAACGACACTGACCTGCCCTCCCTACTGCTCAGTACCCCCATTCCCCACTATCCAATAAACTCTGACTAGCCACAAAGCTGAATCCGCCAAAAGGATTACTCTGCGCATCGTTCCACACATCATCAAACTTCTTTGTCAACACTGGACTCAACGGTAAATCTGTGAAATCCTGCGCAAAGTTCTCCGCCAACTCCGGGTCTGTAATCAGCGGCTGAATCGGTGGTTCCAATTCTCTGGCCTCGAGCGCCTTCCAATTGATCTTGCGGAAGAAGCGATGATTCTTCATGGTTTGCAAGTCTTTGGGCATGTTGAAACCGAGGCGCTTCTTGGACTCTTTGCGTAGGAGGCGAGTGAGGAGATCCTTGGCATCGGCGCTGAGGTAGTAGGGCAATGAGAGTTTCGATTTGACAATCTTCTCTTGGATCTTGGCGTTGTTGTTGCCAGTGAAAGGGGGTGCGCCTGTGAGGAGGTCGACACCGAGCGCCCCCAGTGACCACCAGTCTACTGCTGCGCCGTAGTCAATACCTTGTACTACTTCGGGGGCCATGTACTCAATCGTGCCGAGGAAGGAACGACATGGGTTATCTTCGTCGAGGGAGACTTTACTGAGGCCGAAGTCGGTCAGGAGGAGGTGGCCTTCTGAATCAAGTAGACAATTTTCCGGCTTCAGATCGCGGTAGATGACCCCGACGGTGCGATGGAGATGATCTAATGCGAGGACCATTTCGGCCATGTAAAAAGCAGCTACGTCCTCGGAGAACATGCGCTCAGCGGCCAGATGGTGGAACAACTCTCCACCTTGGGCGTATTCGAGAATGAGGTAGAGCTTCTCATGGTCCTGAAAGGCGTAGTAGAAGCTCACAATGAAGGGATGGCGGTTCACGCTCTCCAAGATGTTGCGCTCCGTTTTAGTCTGCTCAATGAGTTTCTTATGCACAGTGATGGAGGCTTTCTTGAATTGCTTTTGAGCAAACAAACGACCAGTAGCGCGCTGCCTTACAAGCAGGACTGTACCGTAGCTGCCCTTTCCAAGACACATGAGGGGCTCAAAATCCTCGGCTGTCATCTTGCGCGCCGCACCACTGGTGAGCATGGTTGAAGTCTTGGACAGCGCATCAATGCTGAAGTCTTCGGCTAGAAGGTCCACTTCATAACTCTCCATCTCTGTGCGGTCACTGTCGCTCTCCAGTCCAGACATGCTCGTGTTGCTCGATAGTTGCGATGCTACTCTGCTCATGGGAAGACCCTTCATAGGCGAGTCTGTTCGCGGTCCGAGGTTTAGCGCTTCAAGTTGGGCCTTAAGATTGCTGATACCCCCAGGGCCCGATGCTGGCCTGAGAGCAGGACTGCTTGTGACACTGGGCAGTCCTGAGACAACAGGGCCAAAACGTGGAGTCGCAGCCGCTGAAAAGTCGGAATCTTCACCCCCTGACGTGACAGGTGTATGGAAGCCGCGCGTGACGTTGGTGGCCGGTGCGCCAGGCCTCAGGCCTTTCTTCTTCTTCTTATTCTTCCGCGCCTTCTTCATGACCAAATCGAAATCTAATTTGTCCTGTCCCTGCTGCTTGGGCTCCAAGTTGGGTTGCATGGTGCGCCTGGGCAGGGGAGAAGCAATGTTGATGGGCGGGGTACCCACGTGGAGAGGCATTTTGGGCGGACTGATAGACATGTTGGCAGTGGCCATGTCGGCTGCCGGTCCATGCCTGTCGGCTGTTGCAGACTCGCAGGTCGACTGCGCCTGCAGCGGAAGGTGCGCATCGTTGTCGTCGAACGTAAAGACAGCCATGGCAACGGCCGTCTTGGTGGTTGTTGTGTAGAGCGGCTACCCTGGCAGTTGGGCCTGTGTCTAGTCTCTAAGCACGCAACATCAGCGTCGAGCGCAAATGGCCAGCGTGGTCAGAGTTGCGCACATGCAATACCAGCGTCCGGTCGGTGGATATTACCGTCCGCCTTTCACGGCGGACCGGCCTCCCCTACTTGTCGGACCAGCGAAGCAAAGGACGCGTCCGTCTTGTTGAGTCCCGCCTGCAGTGCGTTGTAGGGGAACGAGGAGCCAGCCACGGTGAGCTGGGCAGGCAGGGGAAGAGTGGTCGCGTTGGGAGAAGCTGAGCCCATGAATGGTCGTGTGGAGATGGTGTCGGTGCGAGTAGAGAGCCAGGTCGTCGGGCCCAGCTGTGTCAAGGGGGCGTGCAGAGGCGTAGTGGTCTGTCCAGGTGTTGGCGGTGTCGTGGGTGAAGAAGCAACGGTGGAAAGCGCCCGTCAGCAGCGTGCCGGAGGCTCAAATCCCGGATCGTGTGGTCGGCGGCCTTGGCGGTCTAATTGCGGCGGCCTCTCCACTCCCCACAGCCGTGCCATGCGCGCTCGAACAGCGCCCACACGTCCCTCGCGGCCTCGCCCGTGCCCTGCTGGATGACCTATGACGCACACATTGCAGGTCAATCAACATGACCCAGGCCAGACACCAAGGCCATCTCTCGTACGCTCGGCGTACGCGTGTGTGCATGCAACCTCGAGTCTACTGACGGTGCCTGCCACGTGCTAGCCAAGGACGAGATCCAAAGCCCTATACCTGGCCTATTAACGGGTTGAAGAATACTGGCGGTACCCCACAGTGGTCTATCTATAACGACATTTCAGCGAGCTGAGTAGACCTTCCTTCTCAGCTCATCAGGCAAGCGAATGCCAGCGCAGGAATTGGTGACCGCACTAGGTGGAGTCAATGGAACAGAGCGACTCAGTGGACTTCCACGGCTCGAGAATCCACATTATAATCTATCGCAGAGTTTTTCGGCCCATCGATCCTTCCGAACCCATCGGCTCTTCAATTTGAGCAGTTCGAAATCGCCCTCTTGGCTTAGTGGTAAAGCGTATCACTAGTATTCAGATGCTATGATAAGATCGCTCGTAAGCAAAGCTCTGTGCATGATGTAGAAGACAAACACTAACTTCACAAAGGTTCGATTCGGGCAGAGGGCAAGACGATTTGATTTTTGCCAACACTACACACACGGCCCACCCCTCCCCCTTTAGCTTTTGGTGTTCCTCAGGGTACATCCACGGAAGACTCCAGTCTCGCATTTGGCCTTTGGGAAAATGGGTTGATTTCAATATTGAGCATTTATTCTGGCCTTGCCGTGTGTAAGCAGCAATCAACCCCTGAAGTATTGCATGGAAGTGGCTGCGTCTAATGACAACACAATCACTATGTAAAATGCATGTTTTTATTAATAGAACACTGTCGAATCTAGACGACTTCATGGTCGACGACCATGAAAAAGTCCTACCAAGTACGTACAAGACTCCGACGATCGACTTGTTGTTCAACATCAAAAACACTACCGGGCCGAGTGAGCTCGTATTCCGTACATAGGTATGTACATATTACGGTGCACAGGCTGTTTCACGCACTATTGTTCGTACATCATCCCTGAAGCGGGCCGTGATCTACCAAAGATCTCGTATTTCTTGAGCGCTTGGTGAGATATCTAAAATGTGCCTACAAGATCTACAGCACACGACCTACAGCTACTTCACCCAATTAAAGGATAGAAAATGAGAAAAATGTAACGACTCTAATGTAGCAGACCTTACTCAAGAATGAAAGCTCCACCTAATAGCAGTTGTCTCAGCTCGGAACTACATGTTAGAGTTAAACAAGAACATGGAAGTGACAGTCAGGGGCCTAGCCGTGGTTTGCAATCACAACCATACAGTTGGACAGACCTGATCAGTATCCTATGCGGCCCAGCTTAGTCTCATAGCATTTACCACAATACTGTTAAGACTACATCGATACTTTCACTGGGATATACACCTCTTTTAGTTCAATTGTGTGCGCATTCACATTACTAGGAGTATACCGTGTCCTGGGCTCGAGACTGTATCTGCATGGCTGGCTAATGTAAACACATTTATTAGGCTGGACATGCCCACTGAAGACTCAAGTTGGTGGCTTGACATCGCTCCAACCATATGTTCATGGCGCGACGACAGCATGTCTGTGACTAGTACGTTTGAAAATGTGTACAATCAATCCCAAATCTACGCAGTGCACGATCCGAAACCTGCTTGGCAACCCGAAGCCTTGCTGCAGTAGCTTGCAGCAGATCCGCAGTATCCGTACTGGGAGCAACAGTTCCCGAACAATGACGTGGCGCAAGTAAAGTCTCCGTTGCCACCACAGCTTCCGTCAGTGGACACCTTTTTTGCCGCGGCCACCGCAGCAGTGGAGCTGGCGCGAGCAGATGTCTTGACAGTTGAGGTCTTAACAGATGAGGCCTTCGCAGTTGTAGGCGCAGCCGATCCTGTGCAAGTGCCGAATCCAGTCTGGCAGCCAGTTCCGCAGTGATCCGTAGTGTTTCCGCAGTAGTTGAACTGGGAGCAGCAGTTTCCGAACGCGGAGCCCTGGCAGATGAAGCCTTTGGTTCCAGAGCAAGTTGCGTCGGTGGATACCTTACCAGTCGCAGCAGATGGAGAGGCGGCGGCAGAAGAAGACCTCACTGTGGAGGTGGCAGCCCGAGTGGACGAGGCAGCGGCAGCAGAGCTAACCGCACCGTTGGAACCGCAATTCCCAAAGCCGGGTTGACATCCAGTACCGCAGTAGTCGGCAGTGGTTCCACAGTAGCCAGCAACAGAACAGCAGTTGCCGAAGGAACTTCCCAGGCAAGTGTATTGGTTGATTCCACCACACGTGGCATCAGCGCTGACCTTGTGAGTTCCAGTAGAGGCAGGGGCCGTTGAAGCGCGGGTGGATCCAGTAGAAGTAGCCGGAGTGGCTGTACCAGCACCTCCAGCACTACGGTACCAGTTAGCCTTGGGGTCACCAAGGCAGTCGCCGACGGTGACGCCCCTGTAGCCCAACTGGGTGAGGGTAGAGAGCATGAAGTCGGTTAGGTTGTTCGCAGTCTGTTCATGGATATCGTGACCAATCTCGAGCCACTGGTTCTTCGCCGGAGTTGCACCGTTCTTGGTGATGTTGCCCTTGAACCAGTCCTTAGAGCTCTGAATCAGGGTCGGGGAGTCGTGCTCATAGTCGTCGGTGTCAACATCAAAGTACGTAACGTGGTAACCGAGATCGGCCATGTCAGTCTCACACTGGCCGGTACAGCTAGAGTAAGGTGGTCGCATGTAGGTTGGGATCTGCAATATGTCAGTTTCACATCCACTCGCATTGTCGCAGATAAGAGTAAAAATTATTCACCTTGCCGATGATGTTACGCAGAGCCATCTCATTCTTCCACATCTGGTTCTTGCGGTCAATCTGAGAAATGGCACTCAGGTCCAAATGGGTCCATGTATGAGAAGCAATTTGATGACCCTCTGAGTCCATGCGCTGGATGTCAGCAACAAACTCTGGGGTGATATCGATTTGGCCCTTATTAATATTATTGCCAGTGATGAAGAAGGTAGCTTTGGCACCGTAGGAGTCCAGAACATCCAAGATGTGGGAAGTGAGCACCTTCTGCGGACCGTCATCGTAGGTGATCGCAACAGTACCAGGTGTGACACAGTTGTAGATGCCATTTCCGCCATACTGAACAGATCCAACCTTGGTACGGGCGACAGTGGAGGTGTTCGTGCCACCAGGCGTTATATTCTCCGGGCAAGCCGGGCCATGCGCATAGTCGCATCCTGGGGAGTAGCAGTAGTCGTCACCGGTGCCACAGTCTATAAAATAGTTAGCTGCAACTCATGTGTAGCTCGGTACGTTGACTCACAGCCTGCTCCAGAGCAGCACTGGCCCGCCGCACATGAACCAACACCAGCTCCACATTGACGGTCATCCTGACGAGCCTTTAGTCTGTTTTCTGGCGACTTGACAAACTCGTTGGTGTCCGCAAATCGTGCCCCGAGACTGCCGAGCAAGTCCCTCGCCTTCAGGTCCCGTGGGCTCAATCCCACGATTCTTGGCAGAGCAATACCATGGGCGTGGACGAGGGGTGTGAGTACTGCGACGGCAGTGAAAGCCGTAGTACAGTGCATGTTGAAAGGTGCAAGTTGAGTTTTATTACTGGAATAATGCCGAGTTTGAAATGAAGAGTGGACTATGAGCGAGTGGATAGTGGTTGTCAAAACTGACGACACACTGAAGGACTGGGAAACGAAGGACTGCCGCAAGGAAGGCGGATGTGTTGAGACTTCGTCACGGAGAAGATGGAGAGAAGTGTACCATGATCTGGATGTAGCCTCAATCTTATGGAAGAGCGCCGATCGACGACCAGTTAGCGACCCCTGCAAGGCGTGTGCTAAAGTTGACGCGACTAGTGAATTGATGGCGCATTGAAGCTTTGCTGCGGAATAAACTACGTTCCGCGGGCCCCTAGAGGTGGATATTCACAGCTCTGGAACCGTTGCGCTGTCTTCGCTTGTGACGGCATGGTGTCATGCAGCAATGGGCTGCAAAGACGCCAAGGTCTCCACCATGTGTGCCAGGAGTACTCTATGCAGACATTCATCGGGTTTTGCTGATATAGCCCACCAAAGTGGCACGTAACCGCAACAGATGAAGCAAGCCATTTGCATGACACTTCGAAATAGTCATGCGTGGTAGCTTGGTGTAGACATGACTTTTTTGCCGCGTGATCGACGCCGTCTAAACGCACCGCGATGTGGCGGTCGGAGCGGTCGAAACAGTGGTGGATTGACGCCTCTCAGTAGCACTGGTGACACGGCTGATCGGCAACCTCGTCATCCACACAGGAATGGGCCGCTCCATGCAGATGCGGTTGTTTTAGCTCCGCAACCGATTCATCGCCAAGGCGGCGGTGCTACCCTCAAAGCGCATGGTAAAGGGTGACAAGTGCGACGTCGGCCAGCGGTCGAGATTCCTGTCGAGCATGGCTTGACCGGCAGCCAGAACTGGTCCCCCCTTGGCCCGCCCACCCGACGGCTGGCGTGTTGTTCGTGTTCACTGTTGACGGAAGCGACCCAGGTACATAGCTAGGTACCCAAGTCAGGACACTGGCGACTGTTGCCGAGGAGCGCCTTGGAGGCTTGCTTGGCTCTTGGAAAGTGCTTGTCCGTGTCAAGCAGCCGACGAGGACTGCTTATGCGCACCACGGGCGTGTCATGAAGGGTGGACCGCAGGGCTACTTTTGGACCGGTTCGCATAGCGCAGTCTCGAGGGCCCAAACTTTCAAAGGCATGAAGGCTCTGCCTGCAAGCGGGAGACAGGCACCGCCAACCCCACGGCAATCTCGCCAGCTGCCCCTGGCCCCAGGCAGTTCTCGTGCTCGTAGAGTATGGCTCATGTCCCTTTCGATGACGCTTTGGTGCTGGGCGGTTCATGACAGCTTGTCGGCGGGACGTGGACAGGTTGGTCAGCCGTGGTGTTGGCTGGCGTGGTCGTGGTCGGCCTCGGTCTGATGCGGATCGCGATAACTACGGATAACCTTAAGCTTCTCGTGTCGCTCGCTGCAAGCTTCCCGCCCGCATCGTGGAACCTCAAGTCCAAGTCCGCTTTGGGCGCGCCCACATCTCAGCAACCTTGGAAGCCACCTGGGCACCCCTGTGGCATGCAGCATGCTCCGACGTCAGTGCGCCGCTTGTGATATTGGAAGGATTGTGTGGCAGCATGTTTTCTGCGGGCCACTACGGCGTCTGCCATCTTGGGCACTTCACTGGCTCAACACAGTCCCCAGCCTCCCGTTGCTTGCAGCTTGTTCTCTGGTGCTTGACATGCTGCCATAGGTACTATCTGTCGACCGTCACCATCCATCCATCACCCAATACCTTGCCGGCATGCACGCCTCCCCACACGACACAGGTTGCCCCATCCACTTCCGTTCCTTTGGCCGTGGCAAAGTTACCACGTGCACCGAGCCCTGTCTCTGGTCTGCTACCCGTCTCTGTCTTCTCTCCACCCTTTGCTTCGACGTGCTGATACAGTACTTCGGCCCACTGTGACTCGTGCGTATCTTGTTTGATGCTCTCACGGATACCATCCTTGATTGCTGCTGCCGTAGCCCGTTCTGCAGCTAATTGAAGAGCCCAAATGTCATCAAGATGGACTCCGTCTTCGCCCTCGCCGCCGAGCGCGAGAAGATAGTGCCGTCCCTGGCCAGTCGTTACTCCTACGAACCCCGCACTCGAGCGCGCTGGCGGCTTCACAATCTGGTTCTCCTTGCCACCGGCATGTTTGACAGCTTTTCAAGCCCATCCGGTGGTCAACGGGGTGGTGCCGCCTTCAGCATGTTGCCAGACATGCGATACGTCAAGACATTGAGTCGAAGCAGTACCAGAGCTCCCTCCGCCCTTGCCGCCGAAGCGATAGAGAAGTTCACCGACAAGCGACAAACTTGCGCCATCCTGTGCGGAGCCAGGTGGCGAGGGGATATTGGTCCAGGTTCGGGTCCTCACATCAAAGGCCAAGGCATCGTACATGAGCTCATTGGTCGCCGTGTCACGGCCGCCTAGAACAAATATTGTACCCCAAGAGTCTGCCTCAGCGGGCTCCGGCACGAATTGCGCAGGGTCTGCAGGTGTCTGAGGAGCCTTCTCACGGTACGTCGTGGTTTTTGGCCCTGGCAGATCTGAGCTCGTTGAAGCGTGGCCGGTACGCTGCCCTGGAAATGAAGTGCCTGATGTAGGTTCAAGATACGACCATGTGTTAGACACACTGGAGTACACCCAAACTCTTCCTTTCTCGTCTGGCATTCGATCCCCTTCACCACCAAACACGTAGATACTGTCACCGATTGCCACGGCTGTGTGTCCTTTTCTTGGACTTGGTACATCGTCATACCCGTTCCCTGCACGGGCTGCGAACGTTGTGTAATCTGCTTCGAGGACACCACTCGAAGGTAAGATCACAACGTGCATAGTATTGTCGGCAAGCTTGCCAGGTTCCACCTCCCCGCCAAAGATGTAAGCACGGCCCTTGATCACGGAGACGGTGTGAAGTGATCGTGGCAAGGGGACGGTCGTGATGTGAGTCAGATTTGCCTTGACTGGGAGGGTTGGATGCGTAATGCCCTTCACTAGAGCTACAGCCCCTTCAAGCAGATGCTCCGCAGCGTAGAGTACTCCGGTGGCAGTAGGCTCCATTGCTGTTTGTGGGATGTATAGTTGTGTAGTAGAGTCGACACAACGTATGGGGGAAGGGCGTGGTTGCGCCTACGTTGAAGACTCGTGCGAAGCAGAAAAAATTGCAAGTAGACAATTGCAGACGTATGCCAACTCACATGGTAGGTAAGCTACCTAAGGCGAATAGCAAACATGACTTCTTTAGCATAACACTGAAATTTCATCAAATACGCTTTCAGTCAATGAATAGAGCCAGAACTCTACCGACCAGGCGTGCGCGTAACTTAGGACTGCCCCAACACCCTAAGATCTATATAGACTAGTATTAAGGGGTTATAGACTATTCAAAGTGTACTATTATAGCTATAGATGTTTTACAGTAGATGTTCACAGTATCGTAGCCAGCTATAAGCATCGAACACGTCCCCCTGCGGTTGTATTTCCGGCCATTTCAGTTGACCGAGAGATGCGGTCAGCCACTGGGCTTCTTTGCTCATTAGACAAGGCCATTGTTTGTAGTTTAATGTGACGATACGCAGAGATCACGCCATCTGGTAACATAATTCGTGCAGTGACTTACTCTTGTGAAAAGCTGCCACATTGTCACATTACGAATTACATGATCTGTTCGAATCTTTCTGTGTCTTACAAGTAAAGTTCGTGAAACATGTCGTCTCTCTGATCTGGTGATGGTAACACTTGTCACGAAAGGAGTTTTGACCCAAGATCCCTTCAGCCAATGACGGCCCAAATACATGACTCTATATGTTTGGCGAAAGCTGGTCGTACTTTACACATCGCTCAACCTTTGAGATGTTAGCAGTCATCCCCTGTTACCGATACAGAAAACTTACAGAGTCTATTGATGCCTGTAAGAAACTGCGTGCTTCTAGCCCGACCCAGACTTTAAGCATTGAGAAGTCGCCTCCTCGAATCATCGAGGAACCGCTTTGAGCGCCAAGCTGTCGCAAGATAGGAAGAGCTCTGAACCATGTTAGCGATACCCTTTTGAATAAGCGCTTGCGTATCTTGGTATCTTGACCTACCCAGCAAAAAGATCCATATTAGGATTGAGGCTTCTACCTATGCCTTCCAACAAAAGAATACTGAGCACAACATTCACGAAATCGCCCTCAAGGCGAACATGATGCGTCCGTACCATGGACAGAACTTCATTTAGGATGTCGCCGATCTTGATGTTGCCCAGAGCGAAGGTTCGACTTTTAACACCCAATACCAGATGCTGCATGCGGAGCGCGAAGACTTCACCGTCCAGAACAGCATCAGGTTGTCTGCAGCGCTCCGTCATCAAATGGCCAGCCTTGTAGCCATCAAACTCAGCGACAGCTTTGAAGAGATCCAAGAAGTTCGCACGGTTTTTCGCATTCAATTCAGTCACGAGACCTGTGTCGATGAATATGAGTTGCGGACGATATCCCTCCTTGTCAATCTCTTGTAGTTTGGATCTCCACCGCTCAGGATCTTTCTTGTGGGGTCGCAACCGCTCCAGAACCTCTTCTGTGACATCTCGAGACTCTGTGGGTCCTGTGGTTCGGTTCTCCTTGCGGGTGAAGATGGAGACATCTAATTGTTCTGGCTTGTAGAAGCGGACCATGATGTTACCAGGATGTAAATCGGCATGTATGAAGTTATCGATAAGTAACATGGTGAGGAAGGCGTTGAGACCTTCGTCGGCGATGTCTTTCTGGAAGACTCCACCGCCAATCTGCAAAAAGTCCTCCATGGGTATACCTTGTGCGTACTCCTCGATCAAGACGTTGCGTGTGGTGTACTCGGTATATGGGTAGGGGAACCAGGCTGTTGTGCGATCCTTGAAATTTTGCCGGAACAGAGTAAGATTGGCAGCCTCGATACGAAGATCAAGCTGCAGCCGCATCATCTCACCAAACTGCTCGACTTCATCAGGGAATGACAGCCACTCCATAGTGGGCACTGCATTGATGATGGCCGCGAAAAAAGCCATGATGCGTAAGTCTCTGCGGACAATCTTCTCGATCTTGGGATGCAAGACCTTGACTGCGACATGCGTAGAGGGGACCCTCGACGGTGTATTTTTGAGTGTGACATCGACATTCTTTTTGATCATCTTGGCAAGATTCGGCTCTTCTTTATCAACAGCATTGTCGTTCAGAGTGGCCAGGTGAGGTTTCAATTTGGCCTTGTAGACTTGAGCGATGGCGCCGACTCCCAGTGGTACCTGATCGAATTCCTCGAATATGTCGTCGAATGATTGGCCGTCGAAAGCGGCCTCGATGGTTTGTTTCGATACGCTCAGGGAATGTGCAGGTGCGTTGGAGTGCAGAGTTGACATGATGGAGCACATTTCGGTGGGGAATACGTCGGTTCGTGACGCCGCCCATTGCCCCAGCTGTTGCATGGTTAGTCGACATCGACATGACAGTGGCGACGACACGGAACACAGACTTTGATGAAGGCAGCGCCGGCTCGCTCCATGGACAAGACCAGGTAGCCATACCACCACAACGTTCCACTGCGCTCATTGTCACGATGGAGCTGTCTCGCCCCCAGCCAAATGGCGGGGACGGTGACGATGACGGGCACGAAGATGATGACCAGGTGCAGGAAGCGGATCCCCGTTGCAATCGGCTCGATGATGTACTCTTCGATGAAGAAGTAGAGCCCCCGCCGGTACTTTCCCGAGTGCTCGAGGGCCTTGGGGACTTGCTGCTTCAGCTCTTTGCGCGACACCTCCAGCATGGCTGCCTCATGCGTCTTTTCGCCATTACCCGCCTGGTCGTTGCCAATGGCCACGAAAGCAAGCGGGCTCAACGCGGCCCCGGCGGCGGCCCCCGCTGCGGCGCCCGACCATCGTACTGTCCGGCCGCCAAACCGCGGCGTCGCGAAGAGGCGGTTGAAGGCAGGGGCGGAGGCGTGGCTGAAGCGGCGAGTACTGGCCGTCCGGCTGGCGGGTGAAGACGTAGAACGTGGCAGGCCGTGGCGGAGACATTGGCGACCAAACAAGAGGGTCGTCCTCATGGTAGAGGACCGTGTTGCGGGCGGGAACAGCGCGTGCGATTTGCCATGAGGTGTGAAGGGACCAGCCTACCCGCCTACGCAAGGGTCGTGACGTCGGTCGGCGTACCGGTATTTCGACATGTGACACCGCTCGCGCGGAAACCTTGGAACTGCACCCCAACACATGCGTCTGCGGACGCTTTCCACGATACCCTATATCTTATGCATCTCACGCGCCCGTAGTATCAAATGTATCGGACCACTGCAGACTGCGAATCTTCATAGGTGGTTGATGTATCTGGGACTATGTACTGGTACCGCCAAATCAATGACACTATGGTAGGTATACTATGGTACCATGCCATAGGCTACAAAGCCAGAAGAGAGAGCACCCACGTGAGCGTAACATCATCAACGTGATGCAATGGGTTAATACCCTCTACCCTCCAAGCTGTTTCAAATTCAAAATGACTTCCCCTATTCACCTCACAAATCAAGCCGTCACGAATCCTTCGAAGCCATTGTCGAGCGAGTGCCTGATCGCCTTTGAGTATTCTGGGAACCCCCCAGCAAAGTTCAACTGCTCGCGAATCTTGCCAGGTATGTTGTCGCCCATGTACCATGACTGAGTTGACCCTGTTAGTCATTCTAAAAGCAGATTGACTCAAGAGAGCTTACCTTGGTCTGCGGGAACAAGGTCTTATCTGAGAACATGGTCACTGTCTTTTGCCATTGCTTCTCTGCTTCGTGCGTCGCATCGCAGTAGTCTAAGCCCTCCTCACGTAGCTTAATCATGGCATCGACAATCCAGTCCCCTTGTACTTCGACGCAAGTCGGACCGTTGGAGAAGGCGGTTGGGCCTTGCGCACCGTACAGGAAAAAGCAATTCGGGAACCCGCTCAAGCTCATACCCAGGTAACTGTAGGTCCCGTTCTTCCACTTGCCGTCGGCCAGCAAAACACCCTCAAGGTCCCTCAGTCCCATATTCCTCATTCCCCCCGTCACAGAGTCGAAGCCCGTGGCCAGAGCAATGATATCAAACTCATGTAGCGTGCCATCTGCTGTCACAATGCCCTTCTCGGTGACTTCTTTGATAGGATACTTGTTCACATCTACAACCTTGTTCTCGGGTTTGTCCAGCATCTCGAAGTAGTTTTGTTCCAGACTCGGTCGCTTGGTGCCAAACGCGTGAGGTGGCTCTAATGGTGCAAGAATCTCGCGCTTCTCAGGGTCAGTGATTCGTGCACGAGTCTTCTTGGCCCAGAAGTTGTAAGCCTCTCGGTTGGCTTCGTTGTCGAATAGAAGATCCTACGCGGTATTAGACGACGTGCCAATCCATACTATGTATGAGCTCACCTTGTAGTTGGCCAGCCAGAACTCGAACCCTCCATTTACCCACATCTTCTCGTAGAATGCCTCTCTATCTGCAGGACTATCGTCGAACGTATTCTTTTGAACATAGTCATAGCCGAATCCGGCAAATGTTGTGAGTCGATGCTTGAAGATCTCCTGATATTCACTCTCCTTTCTCCTATCCTGTTCCTCCCTCGTGAGGCTCATTTGACGCATTGGAAGGCATAAATTGGGAGTGCGCAGCTGGGCGTTAGTGTTTGGGTTTCCAGAGCTGTGGTGGTGAATCGATACTTACTACAAACTGAGTGATCGTGGCAGCGGTTTTAGACGTCTCTTGGGCAATCTGAACACCTGTTGATCCTGTACCAATGACTGCCACCCGCTTGCCTTTAACATCAACTCCCGAGCTAGGCCAGAATGAACTATGATGGATCTCGCCCTTGAAGGTGTCCATGCCCGGCCAGTCTGGAAAATGACGCTTCGCTGCAAATCCTAATGCCAAAAGGAAGTATTTGCAGGTCGCAGTCCTGCCATCCTCAGTTTGAATCTTCCATTTTCCTGAAGGCTTGTCGAACTGCGCTCCAACGACACGTGTGTTAAATGCACAATCTTTCTTGATATCCAACTTCCTCTCGACGTGATCAAAATAACTCTGGAGCTCTTCTGTACCTGGGTAGCGACAAGACCAAGTCCAATCCTGTATTTGAATGAGCTCGTGGCCTAAGATGCTTATACAACGATTTCCGACCATGTGATCAACTTACCTTCCAAACTTCTGGCAAAGAGTATTCATAGATCGGGACCTGGGAATCGACACGTGCGCCTGGATAACAATTCCAGTGCCAGATGCCACCGAGGTTTGTCCCAGCCTCATAGATTTTGCACTTGAACCCTTGCTGACGTAGTTTGTGCATCAGGTATACACCGCCAAACCCAGCTCCAACGATCAGGACATCAGTGTTGAGATCTTTGGCGTAATTTTCGTTATCCGGTGCTGCGGACTTATTGGTCGCTCCTATGTCAGTCCTAAATTGAACCATTGTTATAGGATGCTAGGTAGTATAGGAAACGAAGATGTATGTATGGTAGAAGCAGTTGATGAAATAGGGGATGACTGATGGCACCTATAGTATGGTACGCAGATACGAGCTTGAGGACGCGTTACATTCCCCTATATATACGTCGGACTATCGTGACCCCTCCTAGGATACAATTGGAGGAACCGACACGCTACTGAGGCTGCCACAGTTGTCTCGCGTCTAGGTACCAGTGTAGCTGGGTAACTTTGCACCAGGTCTCTTCTGAAATCGCTAGATCTGTTCCGAGTATGCATTTCAAACCATTCGATCCATCTTGATGCCCGTTCGACCGAATCCTGGGCAAGACTTGTCGTCATGTCGACTTGAACTGGAAGAGCATGAGAGCGGGACTCTTCCGTTCCCCGATACGCCACTCCGCAAGAGGCTGGCCTCTCGTAGCTACTACCCGAATTCTCGAATGCGGGGTACCCCGCAAACCTATCACGGGCATTTGTGCATGTTGACGAACTACTCGGGTTGCCGCATACAGTATTCCAAGGACGTTAGGTCAGGCCATGACAATAACAATGACAATGACAATGCATTGTGGTTGGAAGGGTCCAGATTTCCACAAATTGCATATATCGTAATCAACACTCCCATACATTTCATATAGCCGACCAACAACTGTAATCAAAACTGGCTGTGTACAAGTCATGCTTTCGAGGATAACACTAATCCACTGGCTGGGTAACGATCTGGTATTTGACAGGACGGGCTACCCAATCGTACCATATGTACCCAACATGCACCGTGAATCGCCAATGTTGATCACATAGTAGCGATTGAGTTTGAAGACTGGAAGGCCATGTCAGTGCCGAGTCATGCTATTACTCCACTTGGAACTTTGTCTGTTGGACACTGTCGTGAACGAGCTTCAGAGTGTCCCGGATTGAAGAATGAGAGGTACGGAGCCGCTCCAGAAGTAACCCGAGATAGTATGGCAAGTAACTGCTCAGGTTCCACGGTAGAACTGCAAAAAGAACTCAATGGGAGGGTTTCCCGTATAGCCTCTCATGGCCTACTCGGTTACTGAATGACCCCACTTTGACGGTCAGATCTAGTGTATTCGTGCATGTCCCCAATGTGTAGAGCTTGCCTGGCAAGTTGTACATCCAGTGGATCCAGTGATATCATGTCGTATTCAGCGTTCTGTAACTTGACAGTCCATGTCGGTGCTTCGGGTGCGACGTGCTCATGTGCTAATTGTCTGGTAAGTTTCATCTTCAGAACCAATTGCTCGAGAATTTCGACGGAGCAAGGAATCGGGTGAGTGATGCAGAAGAAGTCAGAGTGTAAGTGTTCTAACATAGATACCATGAACCTTGTAACAGCTCACGTTGATGAGATGCTTGTTGCTAGCATGAGTCATTGACCGCAGATCTTTGGCTCCAACATGTACACACACACACACAGTATGAGCATCTTTGAATACGCATACATTCTCATGGTTGGTCCTCTTATCCTCGCGTTCATGTGATGATCTAAATGAGAGACTCGTCGGCGGTGTCACTATACATCCCTGCTTACCCATTCATCGTCAACGCCCTTTGGCTCCGCAGGCCATCCGTAAAGTGCCTGTTTGCGAGAGGTACCCCGTGATGAGGCCACGTCCGACCCACAAGGAGGTCAGTTCCTGTAGCATCGAGCACCAAATCACGTGAATGTACACGTTGCATCACCTGTTGGGCCTCATGATAAACCAGCGATTACAATCAGGTAAACCTGTGACGGTCACTTCTTGATTGCCTCTGCAAAGTAGGTGTATAGTACCTAGGTAGCAACTTTTTGATCGAACTCGGGTTGTATATAGGTATCCTTGGTTGCTCCACCCAAGTGGAGTCAAATTGATAGGACAAGATCCTTATCGGATACGGTACCACTCTGATCCAGGCCGTATCTTAATCACGTCTCGACGACAACGTTGTGCGACATCATAAATCGGATTTGATCTTGTGGCAAAGACGTAGACGGTCTCTAGACACGCTACCTCGCCATCAAGAGCCTCGGTGCGGATGGGGCTGGTGCACGCCCATGTGAAGTACAACCGGCAGCCCCTGTATACACATGTACAGCGACAGCCTTCGAACGGTCAAGCGGCGCTTGGCATCGTGGAACCTCGAAGCTCACCAAGGCCTCTTATCACGTCTTGACACGGCTCTTGGATTCCTTCAGTCGCAGCCGCGAGGTCATTGGTCGATAGTAGGCCGCTTTCGCGTCCGTGGACGGAGGCTTACTCAAAGTAGCAGGTCGGAAGAGCTCTGCCACCGAATTCCCATGACGGAATCTTGGCTATAGATATTGCGGCGTCGGCATGAGAGGCACGATGCCCGGCTGTTGCATGCCCAGGTGTATGCTGCAAGGTAACGCAGGCTTGCACGCATCCATGACAGATATAAAAGTGGCAGGCTGCCCCGGCGGTGTAGAACCCTGCACTTCCTCGTGGTCCCTTTGAAGCAATTAACGCTGGGGAAAACAACAGCTTGGCCATGGCTATGATGAAATCCATTGCAGTCGTCGTCGCATGCGCGGCGGCGGTTGTAGATGCGGCGGCCGTAAGGCGCGACTACACGACGCTTGTCAACTCGGTATGCACCTGGGCAGTCCCAGGTACCGGTACCGTTAGCTTGACACTTCTAACGGACGACGTAGAAATCACTTCGCGACGCTCTCCATATCGAGAATCTGTTGGCCAAAGCCGAAATTCTTCAAGAAATCGCATACAACACCGAAGGCAAGAACCGCGTCATTGGCAGCAAGGGCCACGAGGATACCGTGGCCTACATCAAAGGGCAGCTCGAACAATTCCCGGATTACTATACCGTGGAGACACAGGCTGTGCCCCTAAACATCGGCTACAATGCTTCTCTGACCGCGAACAACCAACCCATTGAGGCTTTTGCCGTCACGCTCGCACCAGGAGGGAATGTCACGGGCCCGCTGGTCGCTATTCCCAACCTAGGCTGCGAAGAGGTGCGCCTCTTTCAAGAATACCAGCTGATCCATGCTGACTTAGTCCAGGCCGATTTCCCTGAAACATTGGAAGGATCCATCGCCCTTATCCAGCGTGGTACATGCTCGTATGGTATCAAGGTTCAGCTTGCAGCTGCCAAAGGCGCTGTTGCAGTGGTTGCGTGGAACAATGCGGAGGGCACCCTCGAGGGTTATTCACTTCAGGTGCTCTATCCCGAGGGGGATTTTGTGCCCGTGGCAGGCATCACTCTTGGGCAAGGTAAAGCTCTGTTGGCACAGCTCAGCGCCGGAGCTGACGTCAACGTCCACCTGACGACGGATGCAAAGCTCTACAACACCCTCAATGTCATTGCCGAGACCAAGGCTGGCGATCACGATAATGTCATTCACATCAGTGGACACTCGGATTCAGTGACCGCCGGTCCCGGGATCAACGACAATGGATCAGGGTCCATTGCTATTCTCGAAATCGCCCTCCAGCTCACCAACTTCACCGTTAACAATGCTGTACGCTTCAGCTGGTGGACTGCTGAAGAGGCTGGACTTTTGGGCGCCGAATACTACGTACACGAGCTTCCCCAGGCCGAGAAAGACAAGATCCGTCTGATGCTAGATTTCGATATGATGGCATCACCCAATTTTGCGTACCAAATCTACGACGGTGATGGCAGTGCATTCAACAGCTCGGGGCCTGCTGGTTCTGCAGAAGCCGAACATGCGTTTGCAGCCTATTTTGACAGCGTTGGTCTAAACCACACCGAGATTGAATTCGACGGTCGCTCTGACTACGGCCCCTTCCTCGAGGCTGGTATCGCATCTGGCGGCATTGCCGGAGGAGCCGAGGGCATTAAAACCGAAGAAGAAGCTGAAATGTTTGGTGGAGGTGCCGGGGTACCATATGATGTTAACTACCATGAGGATGGAGACACGGTCAACAATCTCAACCTCGACGCATGGATTGAGTTCTCCAGAGCAATTGCGCACATGACTGCGACGTATGCTATCAGCTTTGACAGTCTCCCTCCCAGGAATGCGACTGCGGCACAGAAGCGATCGGAGAGGTATGTGGAATGGAAGCACAAGTTTCAGATGACGAAGAGGTATCAAAACTGGGTGTAAGCGTGCTGCAGCTTGCCGTGGGAAAGAATGATAGCCAAGTCATCACTTGACAATGTCCAAAACTATGCATGAAATCCTTCGAAGTTTTCCTCTCTACAAAAAATCTGTGATTTGATTCTTTTTACTTGATTTTAGATGTGGTCTTGAATACAGAGAGCAGATGTAGGGAACCACACGTCTTGGCTGCATTGCTAGACATGGATGTAAATTTTCTATCCACAAATACTGGAAGGCTGTTATCCCGATTCCTTGTCCTCGTCATCTTCATTTACGACAGGGACTGATTCGGCCTTGCCTGTGGTAGTGACATTGCGGTCTTTCTCGGCGCCGGCTGGCTTCTTTCCTGTGGGATTGGCATCCTCATCATCGGACTCTTCAGGAGCAGCTATATCTTCGTCCTCTGACTCGCCCTCTTCCTCATCCTCTTCGTCCTCCTCGGCAGAGCCCTCAGCGTCCTTCGCCTTGGTGCGCTTTGTCTTTTTCTTGGGCGCTGGGGGCCGTGAGTCATGTGACATTAATCATGGAGACAAGCTCAAGGAAGAAACCCACGTGGTGCTTCTGCATCCGAGTCATCCTCGTCGAAAGCGGAACCCTCAGACTCGGCATACCTGTGGACAGACTAGTTAGATTGGCTGCATCAATTGCGCGGATAATCGCATGGATGAGTTGTCTCTAGGCACTGCTTGAGCCACAGCATTCGAAGCCGAAGCGCAACCCGTCAAGTGCGGGAGATGAATGACACCAGTGCACCATACATAGCCAGCCGCAAACGAGGGAACATAGCAGTAATGTGCCCAAGAGTGCCAGGCAGGTTGATGGAAGAGAATGTAAATTAAAGCAAAAAAAAAGAAGAAGAAAAAGAAAAAGCTGGTCCATCCAAGCTGATGATGATGTGTGCAAAGACAAGCGATGGCCAAGGTGGAATACAAGGCATGACGTCAAGAAAGCGCTCACTTACTCCTCTTCGGACTCGGATTCATCAGACGGGAGGGCCACCAGTTCCTCGTCGTCGTTCTTTCGTTTGCGGGTGGACATGGCGATGGTGTGTGGGTGTAGAGTGGCGTGGAGGGGAGAGCGTGAGAGATGTGTGGGTGTAGTGTGCAATGTGAGTGAAAGGCGAAAGGAGCTGGGGGGAGAGCGGGCGGGGAGACGATGATGGGGCTCGGGGAGGCTGGGAGGCCAGGGACGTCAGGGACTCTGCTGCATGCTGACCTGAGGACTTGGTGTGGTCAGCCAATGGCCGGGGCCGTGGCCGTCGCCTGATCCAGCCGGCCATGGCCAGGTCGACGGCGCACAGCCTGGGTTTCGTTGCGGGCGCGCATGGTGTGCTGGTCGGGACGCCCTACTGCAGGTACGGCACCGCACCGCACCGCAGCAGGAGTGAACCGTTGCTCGCAGCCATCATTGCAGATGGCAAGAAGAAGAGTAGGAATCTGCGGTGGTGTCTGGTTGAGAGTGCAAGAGTGCCTGTGAGTTACAGATGCACATTGACGACGACGACGACGACGACAACCACAACTACAACAACAACACCACCACCACCACCACGACGATCACGTGAATTGCAGCGAGCGTGTCTTGCAGCAGCAAATACTCTCTGGTCTCCTTTGCAGTGATATCGATGGCCCAATGTGGATCCATCCATCCATCCAGTTACCGTGTGGGCGACCTCGATGCGCGCACGTCAAGGTGCAGCCCTTGTACGCCGAAAACGGCAAGGCGCTATCGGCTATGACTGCGCTATTTGTGCGGCCTGGCACTCGTCTCTCTCTCTCTTCTCGTCTCTTTGCCTTCTTCCCTCCCTCCCCACCACTTCCACCGGCTGCCAACCCAACCATGTCTGCGCCTCAGGTCGGGCGACCGAGGCCTCCGCGCGAACGCCTCGGAGGCCTCAACTCGTCCAAGAAGCCCGACCCTTATCAGTCCATCACCACCAAGCGAAACGCCATGCCTGCACCCCCGCCGCGCCAGCGCAGTTACCCAAAGTGCTGTGACAACCAGAAGCCCTACACAGAGGATGACGGAAGCACCAATTGTCTCACGTGCGGCAAAGTCTTCGAGGAGAGCTCCATCGTGGCCGAAGTTACGTTTGGCGAGACGGCCGGCGGCGCCGCCATTGTCGAGGGCGGCTTCATCAGCGACCAGCAGCGGCACGCCAACTCCATGGGCGGCACCATGCGCGGGCTCAACGGCATGGAGAGCCGAGAGCAGGCCGCCATGCACGGCCGCCACGCCATCGAATCCCTGGGCCAGTCGCTGCAGCAGCGCCAGACGGTCATTGAGCAGGCCGTCGGCTGGTACAAGCTCGCCATGAACCACAATTTTATCCAGGGCCGCCGCATGCGGAACGTTGCCGCCGTCGCCATCTACATGGCTGCGCGCCGGCAGCCCGAGAACACGCTCATGCTCATGGATCTGGCGGAGAAGACGCAGACCAATGTCTGGGCTTTGGGAGACACGTACAAGTCGTTCCTGAAGACATTGGGCGAAAAGGATCCCGCTGCGCTCACAGGAAACAAGGCCGTGCAGGAAATCGAGCCGCTCATGCTCAAATACTGCCGCAAGCTCGAGTTTGCCGAAGCATCTCACAAGGTCGCCGACGATGCCTGCAAGCTACTCAAGCGCATGAGCCGCGACTGGATGGTACAAGGTCGCCAACCAGCCGGCCTGTGTGGAGCCTGCATCATTCTCGCTGCCCGCATGAACAACTTCCGCCGCACCGTGCGAGAAGTCGTCTACGTCGTCAAGGTCGCTGATTCAACCATCAACTCCCGCCTGTACGAGTACAAGAAGACGCCCAGCTCCGTCTTGACCGTCAAGCAGTTTCGCGAGATTGGCCAGCAACTCAAGGTCAAGACACTGCCGCCTGCTATCTGGCGACGTGTTGAGAGGGAGGGGCGAAAGGAGAAGAGGAAGACGGCGCAAACATTCCCTTCCGGAGACGAGGATGCGGACTCTGCTATAGAGGGACAGCCGCAACAAGGTGAAGCGGAAGCTGGACCAAGTACAAGCACCGCCCCGTCAAGAACGAGCAAGAGGCGAAAACCAAACGATGGGTCGCCAGAGGCAGTCGTCGCAGAGGCAGAGTCAGGTGAAGTGCCAAGCAATTCTCCTTCTGCGACCGCTGAAGGCGCACTCGACGGCAATGCTGAGACCGTCATTGATTCGGTCGCCACAGCCTTTGAGGAAGCAGAAGACATGGAAGCCAGTGATCCCGACTTTGCTATCCCAAAGAAACGTGGACGTCCTCCCAAAAGACGCACACCCATTGAAATCGCACCCGAGGATCTTGAGATTGAGCAACATCTCGAAGAAGAAGTTACCGACACAATCAAGGACTGGGAAAGCATATTTAAAGAATTTGCCAACAACGAGGATCACGAACTCTTGCAGCGGACTGGGTGGACAGCGAGCGAAATGACGCGCGCGCGCACCGATACACGCGATGTCCCCGTGAACACCTCTCCTGATATTGGCGAGGATGAGTTCGACGAGGACCCCGATGTTGCCAATTGTATTCTGGGGCCTGAAGAGGTACGCCGCAAAGAGGCCATCTGGATCACTGAGAACGAAGAGTGGCTGCGTCAACAACAACAGAAGATGTTGCAGGCCGAACTCGAGCTCGCAGAAGACAAACCCAAGAAACCCAAGCAAAAGCGAAAACATCATCAAATGGGCGATGGCAGTGTTTTAGAAGGTCGGCTTGCTGGCAGCGCGGCCGAGGCGGCACATATGATGCTCAAGAAGCGTGCCAAACAATTCAGTAATCACATCAATTATGATCGACTCAAAGAACTGTTTCCAGGCGGTGACAAGGCGACGACTCCGTCAGGAAGCGGGCAAGGCGCAAGCCCCGTGGCTTCTCACGCTATGCAGAGTCCGCCTGCTGTACAGCATGCAGCTGCGGATGCCGAGGCCGAGGACGTCTTCGATGTGGTGGCTGTAGAGGATGACGAAGAAGACCTTGAACATCAATATTTGGATGACGACGATGAAGGGTTTGGTAACGACGAATATGCTGACTATTGAACGGGCCAAATATGCGTTCCTGTGTTGGCATTGGAAGAGCGACCCGAGTTTGTCCGTGGATATTTTTGCCCTTCGTACAGAGACCATTTTGACTCGCATTTTGGCTTGCGGAGCTCATGGTTCAGCTTGCTTGACCAGCGTTATATAGTTCACATTCCTGCATAGATACCCCGGCGGAAAAGCCGTAGCACAGCGTCCCGAATGGAAATTGCTTTATACACCACGTTGTTCCCTGTCTTACTTGGTCCCTGGGACTACCGCGTCTGTTGTGAGGAAGCAGACCAGACAAGCTACTTGTTACAGCCATCAGACTCGATATACTTGCCTAAACCTTCCAAGTCGTCGCTTCCGATATCACTCAGATCATCTCTCTTCTCATAGTCAAAGCCCCCACACGCACTCACTTCTCTTACCCCTCTTCCAGCCTCAGCAATACCCCTCGCCCGCTTGGCAGCATACTAAACCACCTTGGTTCCACTGCTTACACCATCCAATATCCCATCCGCACCCAGCCCTGTCCCATCACCCTTCCATCCATGACTAAATACTTCGAAATTGTCATCAACTAGCCAGTTCAGGTCCTCACTCTCTGGCCGCAGTGTTCTCGCGAGCCCGTTGCCAGGTTTGGGGTAATGTGCCGGAGGATCAGTGTCGTAGCCATCGTCTTCGTCGTATTGGTTTCCGGCGAGGTCCATGGTGGTGCGAGGGTGGCCCGGCTGTTGAGAATGGTATCCACCAAGAATTTGGGCTTCTGCAGGGTCTGTTTCTGAGCGCGAGGAGAAATTGTGGGATTGGGGGGTCTGTCTAGTGGGAGTGTGCATGTTGGGTGGAGAGGTTACGAGGGCGGTGTGGTGGAATGCTGAGGGGGGTTGATATTGTGATTGCGGCTGAGGAAAGCGTTGGATATTTGATTCAAGTTGTGGCTGGCTGTTTGAAGACGCGGTACGTGGAACGAGGGATTGAACATCTGGTGGGAACATGGGGAGTTCAGGATGTCGGATGCTTGCCGTGAGCAGTAGGCCCACTAGCTGCTGTTGTGTGAGTGTGCTGAAGTATGCTCGTTTCTGCGGATCGATGTTAGGCTGGCTACATGGACGGAATTGGGCTTGGATTACCTCTTCTATAGATAAGCGCTCTGCGGCCACTAGGTCCTGTACACCCTCGACGACGCTTTGCTTTGATCGCATGCAGGGGCCGCAGAGCCATTCCTTCTCAAGCACAGTGACGACGTCGTGGTCAATGCGCGGCGTATGGCAGTATTGGTGATAGGCGGAGCTGCACGCGTCACAGAAGACTATGCGGTTGTTGGCAGGGTCCGTCTCGCGATGGCATGTCTTGCACTTTGCCGCCAGCATCGTCTTGGCAGATTTCCTCCGCTTGACACCCTGTGACGGCTCTGGGATGGTGGGCACAAAGACGACGGGCTTGTTTACGCTTCGCCCAGATTTGGTACGCGTAGGTAAGGGTGTATACGACGAGGAGACGTCGGAATCATCGTCGTCGTGCTGCCGAGAGTCAGTCGAGGGCGTGGGCCCATGGTGAAGCGGACAGGCTCACATGGCTCTCTTGATCGCTGTCAGACCGCTTTCGCTTGCCGCCTCTGCCTCTGCCACTGCCACTGCCACTGCCACGACCTTTGGCCCGACCGCGCCCACTCCCACGCCCCAACGACGCGCCGGCTGGCGATGCGCCTACTTCGGTCTTGAGCCCGCTGGGTGTGCCCACCCGACCCCCTCGTCCGCGGCGACCGGTGCTGGCAATGGGCGGGGGGGTCGGTAGTTTGTCGCTCGTAACGTAGTTCTGCAGTATTTCTGCCCGCTTGGCCTCGAAGGCAGCACTCCCAGAGGCATGTCCACCTTTGCCTTGCAGACGCTCGAGTATGGCCGCCGTCGAGGCAGAGAAGGGGGGGAAACTGGGGCCTGCAGCGGTGGCAGCAGCGCTCTGGGCGGGCGTGGCAGGGGACATGTGCGGCGGGTGGGACGGGGGCGTGGGCGTGGGCGATTGCGGCGAAGAGGCGCTGATGGTGGTGTTGGTGGCCGTGCCGACCAGGGCAGACGGCGGGCCATTGCCGGTGCTGGGTGGCTCCTTGGCCGTATCCGCGGGGTCCATGATGCTCGCTGCAGGCCTGCGAACCGGTGCCGTGGGGGAGGGGGAAGAATGGTGCAAGAAATGTTGCAAGAATGGTGCAAGAATGGTGCAAGAATGGCGCGGGGGCGAGGCTGCGTGGGCAATGGGCAAGTGGACGTCCCGAGGTCTGCCCTGGAGCCTCAATCCACCTGATCCACCTGGGGCACCTGGGGCAGTCTGTGTGCACCTATCAACAACCTACCTCTACCCATACTGTATACTGTACTGTACTGTACACACACACCCCTTCCAAGGTCAACACGTCAAACGGTCCAAGTAGTGACGCTACACGCCATGGATGGTCGGATTGCTCAGAATACGCACGCGCACATCATGGCGAAAGAAGCATCAATGAATGGTACTACGCTACCACACCCTCGCCCCGCAACTCGTCCACATCTGCTTTGCTCATCTTGAGAACGCCCTCGAGGATCTCATCCGTGTGCTGCCCAAGTGTCGGTGGTGCCATTCGGATACCCGGCGTCGACTCTGAGAATTTCACCGGGGTATTGACGAGCTTAATGTGCCCGCAGGCTGGGTGGTCTATCTCCTTCACCATGTCTCTGGCGACAACTAAAACACAGAATCCTCAGCAAAGGCGAGCCGTCTCACAGTCACAGGCGCTTACCATGCTCATGATTCAGGGTATCCTGTACATCGTTGATTGCAGCGTACGCTACGGCCGTCAGTCAGCACCATCTCATGGTTTAGCAAGTGTGCACTCACGCATGCCACTCCCTTCAAGTAGGTCGAGCAGCTCTTGTGTCGTCTTCTGCTGCGTCTGTTTCTCAATGAGCCCCTCCAGTGTTTCCCTATGTTGCACTCTCAGGGCGTTCGTCTTGAACCTTTCATCAGTAGCCCACTCGGGCTTTCCCAGCTTGTTGCAGATGACGCCGTACAGGCGGTCGTTGCCGCCTCCGAGAAGAATATCGCCGTCCGCTGTCTTGAAGGCTTTGTAGGGAACAATGGAAGGGTGCGACGTTCCCCATCTTCCCGAATCTCTCTCCCCACTGATGAGGCACGAACTAGCTATGTTTGCTAGAGTCGCTACCTGGCAGTCGCTGAGCGCAACGTCAATGTGCTGGCCTCTGCCCGTCTTGATTCTACTCAGGAGAGCAGCCATGACCGAGTTGGAGGTATACAAGCCTGTGGTCAGATCAGTCACTGCGACACCAACCTTGACGGGTGGGCCGTCTCTTGCGCCAGTGATGTGCATGAGACCCATTTCACTGCTCGCCGTTAGATCTGGTTCTGTCTCCGATTCTCACCACATACGCTTCTACCATGACATCGTAACCGGCCCTGTTCCTGTACGGCCCGGTTTGACCGTAGCCAGTGATGCTGGCATACACAATGCTCGGGTTGATCTTGGACACGGTATCGTAGTCCATCGCATACTTTGCGAGAGAGCCGGGCAGATAGTTTTCCACGAGCACATCGCATTCTCTCACGAGGCGGTGTAGGATGTCCACGCCAGCTGCATGTTGGAAAGACAAGCCTAGCGACCTCTTGTTACGGTTTACCTGTCACTGATAAGCCATGGGTGAATGTATGATTGCCATGGAGAAGTCTACCCCCAGGTAGTAAGCGCTTTCACCAGGGCCTTGTTGGTCGTTGGTGTACTTGGCATAGGGTGGACCCCATGCTCGCGTGTCGTCTGTGTTTATGCTTTAGGGAGTGCGACTCTTTCAAACTTCAAACTGGAACCACGAACCTCCTCTCGTGGGGTGCTCGATTTTGATTACGTCTGCACTGAATGGCTGTCAATTCATGTCTCGGTGGTGTGCCAACCTCGGATGTCGATCCGTACAGGGCTGTCCGTTGCATACCCAAGATCTCCCAGTATTTGTGTGCAGTACGGCTGTGCTGGTCAGCCAAACTGGGCCATCAAATGCGATTCTGGTAGCTTACACCAGCTAGCACTCTTGTCATGTCAAGCACTTTTATGCCAGCCAACGGCAGGTTAGACATGTCTCCGTCTGCTGCTGCTGCTGCCGATGCGAAGTGTCGGGCTCGCGGAGTTGCAGGCCATCTGCGGACTGCGTGTGGCAACCAAGTGCGCAGTGCACTTCCCGCGCGTCGCCCGATAGCCTGTGACATGTTCCGAAACGTCTGTCCAAGCTGATCAGACAGAGTGGTGTCCACTGTTGGTGATGGAATGCTCGTCTCCCACCTCGCAACCTTGCAACGATGCAGCGACGTTACTCCCGAGGCTCACCACTGAGCTTCCGGTTACCTAGGTAGACTCTGGCGCCAGGCCCCACCATTGATCGTTCCTCTCCCTCTCCTACCCACCCGCCACCATGTTCACCGGCCTAGTTGAAACGATTGGCAGTAAGCTGCAAAACCGCTCTGTCCTGTTGCGCGGCACGGCTGATTCTGGCTAGCTGTGTCCGCCCTCGAGGAGCTTGATCAAACGGCCTCTGGGGGTGGCGGCACGTCGTTGACCATTGCAGGCTGTGACGACCTGCTGGTGGACGCGCACCTCGGCGACAGCATCAGCGTCAACGGTTACTTGCCCCCTCAAGCTGTCTGCTCCGCGTGTCTTGCTGACAACATCACCAAGGAACATGTCTGACCGTCACCGAGTTCGACAGGTCGACGTTCAAGATTGGATGTGCCCCCGAAACCCTCCGCCGCACCAACCTGGGGTCGCTCAAGCAAGGGGCCAAGGTCAATCTGGAGCGTGCAGTCTCGGCCAATACGCGCATGGGCGGGCATTTCGTCCAGGGCCACGTCGATAGCATTGCGACAATCGAGTCGGTGACTCCCGACGGCAACGCCCTCACCTTTCGCTTTAAGCCGCGAGATACGGCGGTACTGCGCTACATTGTCGAGAAGGGCTATGTGACGATTGACGGGGCCAGTCTGACCGTGACTAAGGTGCAAGACGGACCACAAGGCTGGTGGGAGGTGATGCTGATCGCGTACACGCAACAAAAGATTGTGACGGCGAGCAAGCAACCGGGTGACATTGTCAATGTCGAGGTGGATCAGGTGGGCAAATACGTCGAGAAGAGCGTCGAGGGCTACTTCCAAGGCACTGCGAATGGGGAGATTGCCATACTGGAGAAGATGGTCTCGAAACTGGTTGATGAGCGACTGAAAGCGCTCGGCAAGTAGGCATCGCTCGGACTACCTAGCATCAGTCTGTACATTTTGCTCTGGCTGAATGACTTTGGGATAGTATAGTGTGAAGAGTGCCTGGGCAGGCTGAGGCCCGCACCGGTCCAGGTGGCTTGGTCATAGCGAGGAGGCGCAGCCTCGCAGCGCTACAACCTGTATATATAAAACAGCCAGTTGCCCTCTACATCTAGCGAAACTCTACTCCCTGTTGCCGTTGTAGCCCGCGACGCCTGCGCCTGCATCATTGGCTACTGGGCCGGCTGCACATGTGCTCATACGAGGCACATTGCGTTGTTCCATGTGCCCACCCCCGAGCAGCTATGAATCTACCATACATACAGCAGATCCTCGTCAGTGACCAGACTGACCAGATCCGGCACTGATGAAAACCACACTCGTACTATCTGGAACCCTCATCTGGTAGCCGCACGGTATACTTGGCAAGCGCCATCCGCCTGGAGCGGCCTGTTCACCACGGTCGGCCGTACAGCACCACGACGAGAATGGCGTACGCGACCAGGAATATTAAAGGCAAGGTGCAAGGCTGGAGGCCTAATTGCATGCCCGCGAAAGAGAGGGGACCAGCCGTGGGTTATATGCGGGCTTGCTAAGACGGTCTGGCTGCGATAAGTCGATTGGCGCTTCTCTGGCCGGCGTCCACGGGTGCGTCTGCATTAACACGTCAAGAGCCGACCCTTTTCAGCGCGCGCATCACCACAATCCTTCGTCTAGCGCTCGCCTTTTCAGCCCTGCCACGCCTCCAATCTTGCCTTCGTCCCCACCTGAGCTTCTGCCATCAGAAGCATGGTCGATGGGCCACGTCTTATAGTTCGTTGAAGAACATTCCGGCGGCAACTCGCAATGGACTGGCAACTCCTCGACTATGCCAAGGAGGCTGAAGACACAGCTTCGGGCTTACATGTCTTCCTCGGTGAGATTCCGCAATATCGCAAAGACATCACCGGCGACATAGCAGAGCTTTTTGCCATTTCGAATGTCCTTCACGTGTTGCACGAAGCCCTCGAGCTCTCACGTTATGGACGCTACTCGGGCAGAATTCTCAAAGATTTGGGCATTTGTCTCCCAAGCCTTGGGCACACGCTTGACGATGTACGCGACATGTTCAGCAAGTCGAAGAACAAGATGCTCCCGGGCGCTTTCCCAGGCACGCCGCCGTACGCGGTGATATGGGAAGATGCACTCGCAGAGCTGAACGCACAAGGCATTCCTCTGCCTGTCCGACTTAAGTTGTTCCACACTTATCTGCAAGGCATGTATAATGCCCTGAAGGGGTAAGTAAAACACCAAGGTTCGACTGTTGGCTATGGCTAAGCGTGGGTAGGGAAGAAGACGAGGAGGAGTTGCACCAAATTAGACTTAGCCTGTCCCGGTTACTCAAGAAGCAGCAGCCCATGGAATCATACTTCAACCGATTGCCAGTACATGGCTCGGGCAAAGCAAAGACCCCTAAGCCACCGTCACCCAAGGTGTCTCGACCCAAGATCCACAGTCATCCCACGTACCCAACGGGTTACAACCAACAACCTCACTTTACTGTACCCCCAATGCCACTTCCACATCGAGCCTCTATTGCACCAACGTGGGGAAGTCTAGGCATAGGTGATATCCCTATCATTCCACCGCCTGCTCCCGAGATCCCCCAGTCCCCAACTCATTCGTCGGCATCATCACACACTTATTCCAATCACTCGGCGGACTCAGAGCCTGTTCCTCATTGGGCCATGAAAATATTTGACGGTCGTCATTCGTCCACACCATTCCAGACGCTGGGTGATGCTACGATTTGTCTTGGCCGAGATGAGCCTCGAGTCATTGAGATGTTGACTGGGGATGGGTTCGACAAGGTCTTGGAGCTGCCGTTTGAAGCCACCAACGTCTGGGTGAGGCTGTATTGGAGGGCGGATGACAATCGGGCCAGACTACTATTCCTCACGATGGATCCAACTGGCCGCCGTATGAGGCAATGTATACCGGTCACGGGCTTGAAACTCTTGCGTACGGAATCGTGCTTACAGCTCTGTCGAGTGAACCGTAAGGACGGGCAACTCGACCTGTGGGCTCGTCTCCGATTTACTTTATATGAGCGTGAGTGTCCCGGCTACGAAGACCAGCGAGCCGACTGAACTGACGAGTTGCGTAGGAATGGTCCTCTTCTACTGTACTGTTGTTGCTATGAAACGCCAAGATCAAACCGGCATACCCGAGGGCTTGGACGACTTTTTTCAACCAGGCGAGAAGATGGAGTTCAGTGGGTAGGTCTTTCTGTAGCTCTCTCGTGTGTGCACAGGACTCATCTCAGATCAGCGAAACCACGGATGCGAGATGGCTGCACGCTTTCCGCATCTTCCGCGATGAAGACTCTGGCTGTGTACGCTTCGAAGTGACTGCCCGCCGCGGCCCGTTGAAGATGATCCCCATCTGGACGGCTTTTGTCACGCAGTACATTGGACACAAGGGCTGGATGAAACGCGTGGGGCCGGCTACGGTACAATTTGGCGAGCTGCATCCTTACATCTTTTGCGACGGATATAGAGTACCAAGAGGCCCCACGGGCAGATATCAATTGACGTTCACCACGGCTGAAGGTACGGTGCCATGCCCCCCCATGTGCTGTGTTGATTGCTCACCGCCTGTACAGACGCACAAACCCTGAGGGCGCGATTCCACCGCATCAAGACACGATGAGGAGTCGCATTGTGAGACACTTCAGTCTGTAGCGGGAGGATCTGGTTGTATGGACCATGATCTGTGACTAGGGGACGTTACGGCTGAACGACACTTAACGACCGACACGAAGCGGGCGGTTTCTACTGTTTGCACGAGATACCCGTCCCACCACGTACGTATCTATTTTGCATCGGGGAGTACCAAATTGGGAAACAGAAACAGAGAATGAAGGTTGGCTTTGCTCTTTGCTTTGATTGCGGGGGTCTTCCAAGGTCCCCAAGGCTGTCCGGCGGTGCACAGTCAATTGACGTGGCTTGGAAGGGACCTGGAGGGGAGGGAGCGGGGCACTGGCTGCAGTCCGTGCGTCCCATAGCACTGGTGGTACTGTGCAAAACCAAAATTTCTGTAGTCCAAACTTTTGGCGCGCAGTCGCACACCCTGGCAGCACCTCCAGACTCTGCGTCGGCTCTGATCCCACCTGCCCCTACACCTGCACCGACACCTACACCGTTCCCCCCCCCTTTCTCAGTTGTGTTGCCCTTCCCCCCCCTCCCCCCTGTCCCTTCCTCCCCTCTTGACTTCCACCATGGCGAACCAGAAGGACTCGACCAAGATTGACCCGCTGACGGGCATGCCGCATTCCGAGGCGCATTACTTCAACAGGTTCGCAGTCCCGTCTGGCGTGAGCGCACGCGTTCCAGCCGGAGGCAGGAGACATGTGCTGACCATCCTGTGCACAGCTACAACCATCATGGTCGGTGCCCCCAGGCCTCATGATGCACGGCCACGTGCCGTCCCCGGTTGCCTGTGCTAACACGCCTGTAGGCATCCACGAGGAGATGTTGAAAGACGAAGTGCGCACCAAGTCGTACCGTGATGCCATTTACCAGAACCCCCACCTGTTCAAAGACAAGGTTGTTCTTGACGTGGGATGCGGAACCTCGATTCTGAGCATGTATGCGCCGCCCCACCTGCCCACTCTGGGTGCGCAGCACCATGTTCACCAGCAGAGACTGACGGCTGCTCTCTAGGTTCGCCGTAAAAGCCGGCGCGAAACACGTCATTGGTGTCGACATGTCCACCATCATCGACAAGGCCAAGGAGATTGTCGAGCGCAATGGCATGTCAGACAAGATCACCCTGCTCCAGGGCAAGATGGAAGAGGTCGTGTTGCCATATGACAAGGTCGACATCATAATATCCGAGTGGATGGGGTACTTTTTGCTTTACGAGAGCATGCTCGACACGGTCTTGTACGCCCGTGACAAGTACCTGGTCAAGGATGGCTTGATCTTCCCTGACAAGGCCACCATTTTCATGGCTGGTATCGAGGATGGCGACTACAAGGAGGAGAAGATTGGGTGTAAGTACCTGTGTACACCCGTGCCTGTATGAATGCTGACCAATACAGTCTGGGACAACGTCTGGGGCTTCGACTACACCCCTCTGAAGGAAACCGCAATGACCGAGCCTCTGGTCGACACTGTCGATATCAAGGCTGTCGTTACCGATCCCTCGGCCGTCATTACCTTGGACCTTTACACCTGCACTGTCGACGATCTTGCTTTCCGATTACCGTACGAGCTCAAAGTGCGTCGCAACGACTTCATCCACGCTGTTATCGCGTGGTTCGACATTGAATTTGCCGCATGTCACAAGCCCATCCGCTTCTCGACCGGCCCGCACACAAAGTACACACACTGGAAACAGACCGTCTTCTACCTGAAGGACGTCCTGACGGTTGAAGAAGGCGAGACAATCACTGGCGAGCTGGAGAACAAGCCCAGCGAGAAGAACCACCGTGATCTCGATATCAAGATCACTTACAAGCTGAATGCCGACGACATGCACAGACAATCATCAGGCGAGGCGCAATACAAAATGTGCTAGGGTTTTGTTGTACATGTGGGACATCCTTAGATGTTTTCAAATAGACTTTGACGTCTCATCATAGACTTTATGCAGAGATATGGCGTTTGGACGGTTTTCGGTCACGAAAAATTTAGGGTAGCATGAGCATGTTCAACGAGTTATGAAGCAGGGACCAATCAATCATTGGGAATTCCTCCCCTACAGCCAACATCTTGTCCTCTCGACTCTCATGATTTACACAACGGGAGCTGAACGTTGCGACGCAGCTCATTACTAATAAGCATCCAACATGAACGGAAAATGGTATCTAAGCCCGATGGCGAACCAACTACCAACGCCAATGTGAAGACTCAATCCAGAAACACCATCAACTCCAAACCAGGCATATCTCATCACTCATTAGCGGGACCGGCCTAGTGACACCACTTCAATCCTCGTCGAACCCGTACCCAAGCGTATGCTCCGGATCTTGCCACTTCTTGGCCTTGAGCACCCTCATTTTCTTCACCGGACTCGCCGATCTATTCTGCGCCTCACGATCCCTCGCCTCCAGCTTGGACTTCAGCACATCGTTCTCGCGCTCCAACTCATCGATCCTGTCTTTTAGCTCGGGATCTGGATCTTCATATACCTTGACATCTTCCTTCAACTGCGCTCTGGTAGCCTGGATCACAACTTCAATCTTGGAATCCAGATGTGCCTGTTGATTGTCCTGTTCATTGTCTAGCGCAGTCTGCCAGCGGCGCCGCTCCTGAGCCACAGCATTTTCCATGTCGTGATAACACTCATCACGTATCTCTTGCTCGAAGTCCACCATGTGGTCTTCTGCTGCGGCCCATGAAGCTTCTGCGGCGCGACGACGTTTTGTTTCCTCGGCGAGCTGGAGGGCAAAGACTTCCAATTCTGCGGTTAGGCGGGCAATTTCGGCATTGGCGGCTTCGAGTTCTTCGTGAATGGCGGAAGGGGTGGTGCGCCCAGAGGAGGACGAGGTTCCGGGACGTTTGTTAAGGGTGTGGATTTGCATGGTGGAGGATGTCGACGGGATACGAGGGACGGTTACTTCTCGTGCAATTGCAGAGTAGCGGAGGATCTGAGAAGTGGCATTATAGTCTCCTTGGGGGTCAGCGGTCACTACCATTATGGACTTTTGAGGCTGGGGGTGGTGATGTGCGTGCCGGGCAGATGAGGGGAAGGAATTGGAGAAGAGCAACTCGGTGAGTTTGCACTGTCGGAAGGGAACAATGTTCTGAATGCGTTAGTGGATGAAAAGCTCGGAGAGGAACGGGAGGTTGATACCTTGGATCCGCCCTGATTGTCAGACTGCATCTGCATACACTGGCCAAGGTACATGAGAGACTCGTTGATCTTGCCAGCTTCGGCGAGTGTTTCGCCAGCTGTCTTCGCATTTCGAGCTCGCTCCGAGCCTGCCAAATCGACGATTGTTAGTGTGCTGCCCGACCAAGGGCCCTTGGGTGCCGCATTCCGCTTCTTGACTTCGACACAGAAGAAACCGTGACTGCGGGAGCTGACAGCATTGCTTCCTGTGCCCGCGACCTTGCGTTCCAGAAGCCCCGTCTCCAAGACCATTATGGCTTCTTCGAAAGAGCCGCAGACGATCTTGGTAAGCCCGGCGACAACTTTGCGGTCCGGGCTATGTTCTGTGCTCTTGAACAGGAGTGCTCTTCGCTTTACGGTCGACTTCTTGTTGCGCATGGCGTTGCCAGTCAACAGATCGAAGATGCGATCATTGTAGACTTCGTACATGGAGACAATGATAGCATATTCGGCACTGGGATCCGTGGTAATGTTGATGTCGGCCACAGACGGCGTCTGGGGTAGAGTAGAGGGACGAGGTATCTTGTTGGACCGCGCCGTGCCGCCGGCAGAGAAGATACTACAATCCTGCATGGGCGTCTGTGCCCGCGATGAAGGGCGCTCTGATTGAGTGTCGCCATAGAGTCTGTCGAGGAAGGCGGAGGCGGTGAACATGTGTGCCTCAGAAACGTCTGCAGCCGCCAGCGAGGAGAAGGCCGGAGCACCGTGAAAGGACTGGACGAGCTGCTCCTCGCAGGCTTGGAAGACGGCGTCGAGCGTCATCTGGACGAGGCCACGCTGAGTTTTCGTGCCGAGAATGGTATGGCTCTTGCCGGAGCCGGTGACGCCCAGGGTCGCCAGCAGTCCGTCGCGGCCGTGGTGTGCAGGAGCACCCACGACGCCCTGGATCATGCCTACGACGCCCGTGGCATGGAAGAGGTCCTGTTGCCGAGCATCCTCCTCGAACACGCGCGTGAAGGCGAAGCGCTCAATGGCCCGCTTGCGGTGGTCATGTGACGGCGGCTTGATGGTGATGTGCGTTGCATGGCTGCCCACGCCATCCTCGACGCTGAGGAAGCGCGCAAGGCCGGCAGGCGAGGGGCGCAGGCGCAGGAACACGTCGAAGAGCGAGCTTGAAGGCCGTGGCGGAGGCTCCATGGTATTCATTGTGGCGACGGCTGCGGTATGAGTGAGTGAGTGATGAGGTCCACTGATAACGTTGAGGATGGATGTGACGATCATGGGTGTCGGTCCATGCACTTGGCCGGCTGCACAACAGACTCGCCGACGCGTCGCCTGGAGCAACCGAAGCCCCGGCGCGCACAACGTCTGCGCGACATCACGTGGCCATGTCACCCACAGCTCGCTGACGCCCCATCGAGCGTGGAGTGAATTAATTCCCCCTCCTGTCCCTCTTTTCTCTTAGTAAGATAGCCTGTTATAGTTATGTTAAGATAGGAATAATACGCTATATATAATATCTGCCTATAACGTACTCCACAAGCATGTAGCCAGCACAAGTATGTGGCCCGATCTTTGCCAAGACCCCACCAAACTTCATACTACCATCAATGCCTCAACGCAGCAACGTGAAAAAGTCCTTAAATGAGCGTTAAATACAGAGTGCGCTTCTAGCTATCTAACAAGACGCGACACTTACTATGCTGAAGGCTGCAGCAATCTTTGAAGTACTAGAAAGGATGCTTAGATAACGACGCGCAGGAACCTCTTTACAACGTGATTAGAAGCCTAGCTCTATAAAGCTGCTTAAGACAGAAGAAGAGGTTATTATTAAGCATGTGCTTGACCTCGCTACAAGAGGATTTCTGCCTAACCTTGCTACTATTAAAGATATAGCTAATTCTTTGCTTAAAGCTGTCACGATCTCGCCCCGCAGACCTGCGTCGCGAAAACCGCACCAGAACCGCTAAGCCCCACTAGGGATAGCGCACTGAGCAGAACAACGGGTCACGTGACAATGCTCAGTGATCAGTCGCTCAGCTTGCTTAGTAGTACTAATCACACTAATTATACTAATTAACTCTTATATAGTATAGTATATAGTTATAGGCAATAAACCCTTATAGTTTATTATGTTTAACCTAAATAATAGGAAGTAATATATTATTCTTACTACTTAACCTTCTTAATACTCTTTATAGAAGCGCACTCTTACTATCTTAGTACTAAGTACCTCCTGTCTACGTTCCTCTAACATTTATACTTAAGAACTAACCTTGCGTTCTAACACTAGCTGCTTTATATTGTAGCTACTTAGATCCTTACACTTTAAATACCTTAAATATAAGTAACATGAACATAGACACTCCTAAGTCCTCCTAGGCTAGAGGTAGTAGCATTTAAGGCGCCTGACCTAACCTCTATTATAGAGACAGGGCTAAGCTTAAATCCTAGCTACTCTAATAGGACTAATACTTCTATATTAATAACTACGTTAAAAAAGTTAACTAGGTTATGCTAGCATCTACCTATATAAGAGGAGATGCTAAGAAGTAGATTACACCCTTTATTAAGAGATATATAGATAAAGGAATTAATAATAATGTTAACAATAAACTAATAGAAGACTAGAACTTATTTAAACCTAAGATTAGATAAGTTTTCTCGCCTATTAAGGAATTAGTTATTATAGAACAAAAGATACAGAATCTCTAACAAACTTATTCTACTATAGACTATATAACGTAATTCTAGCAGTGTAAAGAACATCTTAAATAGGATAATTAAGTACTAATATGTATTTACTATTAAGGGCTTAAGCTAGCTATATAAGCTAAGCTTATAAGAACTAGTTACTGTATTAACTCCCTTAATAGCTTAGTTAAAGAGACTATCTATCTTAACAACGAACTCTATAAGCTTACGCTTAGAGAATAAAGCTATTCTAGGATAATACCTATACAGGACATTAACCCTAGACGTTATTAAAGGACTTAACCTAACTAAGGGCAATAATAATAACTGTATAAACCCTAACTTTAGGGTGTTTACTAAACTTATAGCTACAAGCTAATGCATATTAATAATATAGTTAAAGGTAAGCCTAAGAAAAACTATAGAAAGAAGTAGTTTAACAATAAGAAAATAATCACCTGCTATACTTATAGTAAAGAAGGCCACACAATTAAGGACTATAGAACTGAGAATAAAGTTATTTACTAA
>MU006297.1:306871-392349 GCA_010093695.1 Plenodomus tracheiphilus IPT5
AGCGTTCTATTTACCTATTTGTCTATAGATAGAAAGCAGTGCTTAGCCTACGCTTTACCTATAGTTAGTAGTAAATCTTAGTCTAAAATAAAGAGGTAAAGATTACTCCTCTATCTAATATAATACCTTTCTAGATCCTAAACCTTAATATAATATATATAAAGTAAGTGTCTATAAACTATTTTCTATCCTATATCTTTAAAGTAGGTATATAGAGTGCTATCTTTAAGAAGTAATATACTATTATAAGGATTATATTAAATACATAACCTATAGAGTCCTTTACTAGTAGTAGGCTAGTAATAAAGTCTAGTGTAACTTCCTTAAAGATTTCTCTAGGGACTAGTAGTAGTAATAGCTTCCTATATTAGCTATGCCTTAGAGTTTTACTCCTTTAGTAAATAGTATATATCCTTATATAATCCTAAATATCTTAATATAGAGCAGGCTAGTAATAGGTCCTTTTAATTAGCTTAAGCGTTCTACGTGCGCTAAAGTAGCCTGCTATACGCAAGTTATAGTTCTAGAATAAAATCTCTTACTTAATAGTAGGTTCCTCTAGAATATATATTCTGCTATTATATCTTAAGACTTCCTTTTTATCTAAGCGCTAAGTATATACTTTTCTATAGCTTTAAGTGCTATCCTTACATACTAAGTTTATAACCTACTGCTATATAAAGGCGTCCCCTTACTATAACTAGCGTAAGGTCTTAATAAGTAATTAGTACTCTACTATTACAGGTTTGCTACTAGCTAATACTCTAGCTAGTAAGCGTAGTATATATAGTGTGCACACTATAGCGCTAGTTATAACAAGTACATCTTGTATTATTATCCCTATAGTATAGAGAAGGAAGGATTTAAGGCCTATTCCTAATAGACTCCTATTAGACCCTATTCAGAGCCTATTTAGGATTGCCTTTTAGGTTAACTTTAATATTATAGGACTATATAGTAACATTCAAGGAAGAGGTTAGATAGGATCTTTAGTAGCCTCTAAAAGGCCTTTAAACTAGTGTATATAGAGTCTCTATGTCTCCCTCTACTTAGAGGATATCTTTTTCTTATCCTTTTATACTAGACCTATAGGAATAAGACTATTCTATTGTTTAACCCTGCGCGTACTCTTATATACCTTTAACTAGAGTTAAGCTCCTTTTAAATACCTTAACGCCTAAGTTATTATATTATAAGAAAAACATTATCCCTGCTAGTAATAGCTTTAGAATAATATTGTAAAAAGTTTAAAAGGATTATATAATAATACCTTAGTTAAGTTAGACCTTATTTAGTCTTACTCTACACTGCTAGATCTATTAACCCTAAATAGACTAGATCCTAGAAGATCTCTAGTTAACTAAAGCCTTTAGGTTTAGAACTTCCTATAACTACTTGTTAAGGATTAACTTTAGAAAAAGTTATGTTAGATTGCGCTAAGGTAGAGACTAGGTAACTACTAATAACCTAGCAGAATTAGGGGTAATACTAATATCTACTACTATACCTATAACTTAAAGCTTAAGCAAGCTTTATAATATAATAAAAGGCAAGGAGCCTATTATTCCTATAGAAGAGGCTAGGCCTTCTTCTAAACTAACCTATTAATAAGTAGAGGAATAGAGCAATAGTAGATTATCCTTAGATAGTTAAGAAATAAAAGAGGAGATAGCTAGGCTACATGCTAAGCTAACCTTCCTTAGATTATAGATTTATCTAATAACTGCCCTACCTAATTAACCTTTACCTATAATAGAAACCTCTTAAGCTCTACTACCTATCTAATAGCCTTTAGCTATTTAATTTACCTTAGAGACTCCTTTATTTCTCTAACTAGTATAACCTTAATTATTAGAGCGTACCCTAAAGATTAAAGATCTTAGTAATAGTAGTAATCCTACCTTTAAGCAATAGTAAGCTTCTATATAGGATTAATTAGAAATTAACATAGACTACTACTATAATAAGAGGGCTTATAAAGCTTTAGTATAGGGATATACTTTAGGTCTAGTAAAAGAATTGTAAGGATCTAAGTGGCTACGATATAAAGCAGCTGGTGTCAGAACGTAAAGGTTAGTTCTTGAGTATGAATGTCAGGGGAACGTGGACAGGAGGTACTTGGTACTAAGACAGTAAGAGTGCGCTTCTGTAAAGAGTATTAAGAAGGTTAAGTAGTAAGAACAATGTATTGCTTCCTATTATTTAGGTTAAACATAATATACTATAAGAGTCTATTATCTTCGCTATATACTATACTATATGAAAGTTAATTAGTATAATCAGTGTAATTAGTACCACTAAGTAAGCTAAGCAACTAATTACTAAGCATTGTCACGTGACCTGTTGTTCTGCTTAGTGTACTATCCCTAGTAGGGTTTAGCGGTTCTAGTGCAGTCTTTGCAACGCAGGTCTGCAGGGCGAGATCGTAACACTATCCCCCTCTTACTCTAGCGCCATCCTTAGTGCTATTGCATATAACGTGGATAATGTCTAGTCCCTTATCTAACTAGTTTCGCAATGCCTAAATAACTATAAGTGTCTAGCACTATTTATTATTAACGTCTTTATAACTTTATTAAATCCTTTAGCAAAACTATAGTTTTGAAGTGTATAACTTGCGTTAAGCACAACTAGGTGTGCAAGGTCTATGTTTATTTAGGAAAATGTAGTAAGTGTCTGCGTTGTAGCTAGCAATGTAATATAAAGGTTACAGAGTTAGAGTTTAAATAGCTAGTTACAGAGAAGGAAAAGCTGCAGAAGCAGATAAAAGAATTGTAAGAAGCGCAGGAAGTAGCAATAAAAGCGCATAAGAAAGCGTTAGAGGAGCTTTACATGGCTTAGGCTTATAAAGAGTAGCTGCGTTATTAGATAGATCTAATTAATTATTAGGTAGAAGAGGCAATAGCTGTAGAGGAGCGAGATATTAAAGAGCAGAAGGCAGCAGAGGCTCTTTTACTAGAGAATGCTTCTGATGCATTTAGTTTTAGCCTTTCCCCTAGTACCTAGGGTGCTTTTAAGGGCTACCCTTTAGAGTTCTAGGAGGCTCTAGGGTCTAGTCTTAATAAGTTGTTAGGTGTTCTGCACGATACTGCGTTAACATCTGTTAACAATTTATAAGGTTTGTTTCTAGTTCCTATGTGTTTTCTAAGTTAGGGTATCCTAACTACTTAACTAGGTATTCCTTATTGCCTTAGATTCCTTAGTGTGTTATTATTTTTTTAACTTTAAACTTATTTTCTTCCTAGGGTTTATAATAGAATGTTGTTTGTAATAGAGTTAAAGGGTTAGCATATTCTAACATCTTAATGTAGAATCTAGGATATATTCTAGCGTTAGGTAGAAGGTTAAGTGTGTACGTAACTGGTCCCTTCTAGTTTTTAATTAAAAATAGTCTAACTTTAACGTAATCTAAGCCTTTATTTAGTTGTATTATGCGTAGATTCTTTGTAAGAAGATACACTTTATCCCCCTCTTTTAGCTAAGGTGCTGTTTTTCTCTTTTTATTAACATGTGAAATGCTGTTGCGTTAAGCAGTCTTAAGCGCTTGGCTTATTTATTTGTAAACTTTCTTTAGTTCTTTAGCTATAAGCATAGCTGCTTCTGTTTTTAGTAACAGTAGTGTCTTTGTAAACAGGTTTAAGTGTTTCCTGTAATTAGCAAAGTATAGTAATTTTCCTGTAGATTCTAATACTTTATTATTATAGGCTAGTTGCGCAGTAGGCAATAGCAAAACCTAATTATTCTGTTGTTAGTTTACATATATCCTTAGGTAGGCTTTTAGAGTTTAATTTATTTGTTCTATTTATCTATCTATCTCTAGATAAAATGCTGTAGATAGTTTTCTTTGTGTTCTGATAGTAGCGAGAAGCGCAGTCTAAAAGTTAGACGTAAAGAGCTTATCTCTGTTACTAATAATTGATTTTAGAATTCTATGGTGCCTAATAATTTAATTGTAAAAGACATAGGCTAGCTATACTGCTGTGAAGTCTTTTCTAAATAGTATGTACTCTGCTCCTTTTATAAATCTATTAATTACTAGCATGATTGCATTGTATGCGAATCCTGTTACTAGATCTCTTAACAGTAGTAGGTCTGTTATAAAGTCTATCAAGATGTCTTCCTAAGGTGCTATAGGCAACTTAAGTACTTGCATCTCTCTATAAGGTGTATAGGTACTGTGTTTGTTCTTTTAATAGTCTACACATTTCCTAATAAACTTAGCAACCTTTTCTTTTATGTTGCTAAACTGATAGTTCCTTGAGATAAGTTCTATTATTCTTTAAATGCCTAGGTGACTATGTATAGGGTTGTTGTAGTAGCTTTAAATAACTGCTTCCTAAAGTTCTTCTAGTACTTTAGGTGTAATAGTAAGTACTGCGCTAATTAATCTAGCAGGTCCTAGTAATCTATCTAGGTTAACTTTAAGCGTTGTATTATTAATAATGTTCTTTATTCTAGCAATGTTAGTTTATTAACTAAGCGCGTCTACTCTACTATTATCTTTTCCTAGTGTGTAGATAATCTTAAACTTATATTAACCTAAAAGCTCTGCCTATTGTACTTATCTTTAATTAAGGGTTTTAGTTATTATAAAGTTTACTAAGTTCTTATAGTCTATATAGACTTTAAGGTCTAAGTAGCTTTCTGTATAGATCCTCTAATACTAAATTACATCTACTATAGCTATTAATTCTTTATTGTGTATATTATAATTTTCCTTAGGTGCTATAAATTTCCTAGAATAGTACGCAATAGGGTGCTATTTGCTATCTTATAGCTATTTCGCGGCTGCACCTACTATAAGGTCTAAAGCGTCTGTCTTAAAGCGTAATAGTTCTCTACTTTAGAAGGGTACTAACACTAGTAGTGTTATATATGCTTCCTTTAAGTTATTAAATGCCTTTTCTTATTCCTTCTTCTATTCCTAAGCTTATTCCTTTCTTATAAGCTTTATTAGCAGGAGTGCTTTCTTAGAAAAGTCCTAGATAAATTATTAATTAAAGTTAATAAATCCTAAAAATAACTAGATGTCTTTAATAGTCTTTAGTGTAGGCTATTCCTTAACTACCTTAATTTTATCTTTACTTATCTTAACTCTATAAATGCTAACTATGCATCTAAGGAACTCTACTTCTTCTTTATAAAATTTACATTTTTTAGGTTTAAGGTGTAAGTTATACTAGCTAAGAGTAGTTAGGACTTTTCTTATATGCTTAATATGTTCCTAAGGGTTACTTAAATATATAAGGATATTATTAAGGTATATAATAATAAATATGTCTAAGTATTCTCTTAATATGTTATTAATAAGTGCTTAACATGTTACTAGGGTGTTAGTAAGACTAAATAGCATTACTATATACTTATAGTGTCTGTAGCGTGTTCTAAATGCTATCTTCTATTCTTTGCCTTCCTTTATGCGTATAAGGTTGTACGCGCCTCTTAGATCTAATACTGTAAAGATCTTTATATAGGCTAATTAATCCCTTAACTCTAAGATATTAGGTAGTAGGTATTAATTTTTTAACGTTATATTATTAAGTTTCTAGTAGTTAACATATAATTATAGCTTGCTATTCTTCTTTAGTATAAAGAGGATTAGGTAGCCTACTAAGGATTCTAATAGTCTAATAAATCCTTTCTTAAGATTTACCTTAATATAATCTTATAGCATTTTAAGTTCTTTTTCTAATAGTCTATAGATTAGTCTAAAAGTTAGTTGCTTTCCTTCCTGCAGGATAATCTTATAATCCTAAAGCTTATGCTTAGGTAATATAGCTGCACTTATCTCTTCCTAAAAGAGTAACTTAAATTCTTTATACTTAGTAGGGATCTTAGGAGTTACGCGTTTCTCTAATACTCTTGCTTATTAACCTAATAGACTCTTATTAGTATCTATAGAGTTAGACCCTTATTTTATAAGGATATCCTTATGTAAAGCAATATAACTAATTATCTTCTTATCTACTATTAATTACTACTAATGCGTAGGCAGGCTTGTAGTTGCGTTATTCCTACAGCACTTAAATTAGAGTTTCTTTAACTTCTAGTTAATTTATAGGTTATGCTCTATTAGCTAAGGTAAACCTAGCACTAAGTTGTGTAACATGTTATCTAACACATCTAGATCTATAGTTTCCTAGTGATTCTAGACTTTTAGCTTTAACCCTTTAACCTCCTAGTTAATCATGAGTTAGCCTAGCATATTCTTGCTATTAATAACATTTACAGGGTAAGAGCTTTATTTCCTTAGTAACTTTAGTCTAGCTAAGGTTGCTATGCGCGCAGATACAAAGTTTCCTTAACATCTAGAGTTAATTATTACCTTTAGGCAGAGTCTATTTAGCTCTACTAGGAGCTTAATAAGTCCTGTAGGGTTAACTAAATAAATAGATTATCCTTTAATCCTAGGGCTAGATATTTCCCTAAAAAAGTCTAATCTCTATATCTATAGAGTGCTTTTACATTAGCGTGCTTTATACATTTAGAGTTAAGACAAGTATGCTAGTCTTAGTTATAGCAACTTCTATTAACTACTAACTGCATCTGTATCACTGCGTTAGGGTTGTTAAGATTTAGAAAGTAGCTGCTAGTTTATTTATCCTAAAGGTGCTTAGGGTAAGTTTTATCTATATAGTTATAAGCTTAGTTAGTGCACTAGGCAAACCTATGTAGGAAGTAGCTTATTCTAATTTTATCTAAATAATGTATTATATACTAGTTATGTGTATATAAACTCTAGGACATAATTCTATATTATAGGTTCTACTAGTTGTCTAGATAACTTAGTAAAGTATCACACTAGCTGCGTTGTGCGCTCTAGCGTTTCTCCCTTTATACAGACTATACTTTTTCTTTGTACTATTATAGTTCTGCTTGCATAGTTGCCTTAGCCTATTACTGCTAGTATTGTTCTATAGCTTTATCTATCTAGTGCTCCTCCTATTCTTCTTAGGGTAGTAACTGTTAGTATTCTTTGTAGGTAAGTTGTTCCTTAAGTTCTTCTTAAATCTTAGCTAAGGCAGCTTTAGCACTTGCTATTTATTTAGGGTTTCTTAACTTTCTTAACTCTTGTGTTGCCTATAGGACACTCTGGGTAGCGCCTCTAGCTTGCTCTTAGAGTTCCTTCTAGTTTTTAACAAGATAGGTCTAGATCTCCTGTGTTTCCTAGTATATTTATTAAATAGTATTATAGTGCTTCTTCTATTATATGTTGTGCGCAAAAGGTAAGGCTTTCTAGTGCCTAGACTTAAACCTTTCTACCTTCTTATCCTTAGTAAGGTATTCTATAGCAGAATTATACTTGTTAGTATCTAAGGTTTCCTGCTAGAGTAGGCCTTTCTTAGCTTGTGTTAATTCTTCTTCTTAGTTAAGTACTAGTGTTAGTACGTCACGATTGTTGTCCTTTTTAAGGGCGTTAATGCTTTTCTAGAGAGATTCTTCTAGTATGTCTATTTGTACTTTTAGGCTTGTTTAGTTATATTTTCTGTAGTAAACCATCTTCTTAGCCTAATAGAGATTTTGTTTAACGTTAATAATTTGTTGTTTTAATATCTTTGTCTTAATGAGTTAATACTCTAATTCTTCTACTAGTTCTTATACGTTAGATTAGTATTTCTTTAATTGTGCGTGTTAGTTAACTTAATCTATCCTTTCTTAGGCCTATTTTAATGCGTTAAGCATTATTTCTTCTTTAGCGTCCTTAAGTTTAGATTTAGATAGCTTAATTAGAGCTTCCTTCTAGTTATATTATTTAGGCATTTCTAAGGGGTTAGTTAAGACTTTAGGAATAGGCGTTGTCCTATCTGTTACGTCTAGGTTAGTAAGTAAGTTAAGCACAGTCTACTTATTATCTATAGTCTCCTAGGGAGTACTACAGCTTACTATATTAATTTAGTAAATAACTTTATTCTCAGTTCTATAGTCCTTAATTGTGTGGCCTTCTTTACTATAAGTATAGCAGGTGATTATTTTCTTATTGTTAAACTGCTTCTTTCTATAGTTTCTCTTAGGCTTGCCTTTAACTACATTATTAATGTGCATTAGCTTGTAGCTATAAGTTTAGTAAACACCCTAAGGTTAGAGTTTATACAGTTATTGTTATTGCCCTTGGTTAGGTTAAGTCCTTTAATAATGTCTAGGTTTAGTGTCCTATATAGGTGCCCTAGGATAGCTTTGTTCTACGAGCGCAAGCTCATAGAGTTTATTATTAAGATAGATGGTCTCTTCTATCAGGCTATTGAGGGAGTTAACATAGTAACTAGTTCTTATAAGCTTAGCTTATATAGCTAGCTTAATCCCTTAACAGTACATACGCATTAGTGCTTGATCATCCTATTCAAGATGTTCCTTGCACTGCTAGAATTAAGTCGTGTAGTCTATGGCAGAACAAGTTTGTTAGAGGTTCTATATTTTTTGTTCTATAATGACTAATTCCTTAATAGGCGAGAAAACTTGTCTGATCTTAGGTTTAAACAAGTCCTAGCTTTCTATCAATTTGTTATTAACATTATTATTAATTCCTTTATCTATATATCTCTTAATAAAGGGTGCAATCTACTTCTTAGCATCTCCTCTTATATAGGTAGATGCTAACATAACCTAGTTAACTTTTTTAACGCAGTTATTAATATGGAAGTATCAGTCCTATTAGAGTAGCTAGGATTTAAGCTTAGCCCTGTCTCTATAGTAGAGGTCAGGTTAGGCGCCTTAAATGCTACTACCTCTAGCCTAGGAGGACTTAGGAGTGTCTATGTTTATATTACTTATATTTAAGGTGTTTAAAGTATAAGGATCTAAGTGGCTATAATATAAAGCAGCTGGTGTTAGAACATAAAGGTTAGTTCTTAAGTATGAATGTTAGAGGAACGTAGACAAGGGGTACTTAGTACTAAGATAGTAAGAGTGCGCTTCTGTAAAGAGTATCAAGAAGGTTTAAGTAGTAAGAATAATGTATTGCTTCCTATTTAGTAAGGTTAAACACAATAAGCTGTAGGAGCTTATTGCCTAAGATTATATACATAATAATCCTAATGTCTTATTATCTTATTGTCTTATTATCTTACAGAGTCCTATGTTATCCTAAGCGTAGTACTCTGTAGGATTGTGTAGGACACTATAAGACACACGTGATATTATCCTACGCTAATCTTCTGCTAAGCGTGTAGGATTACGTGCCCTATGAGGTAGCATTATCTATTAGTCCTAATATGCTAACCTTCTTGCTAACTGTCTTAAGGTGATCCCTATAATCACTTTGCTACTTAGACTTGCCATGCCCCTTTCATTAGGTTCGTAACATAGAACTGCTAGTTTAAGACTATAGGAGTATAGGAGCCCTTACAGATCTACTCCTCTATAGCCTTACCTAGACTTACCTTTAAATTAGAGGCTTCTAGGACTCTATAACTAAGACTACTATCTAGTAATAATAGTGCTAACTCTATCTTCTTTATAAACCTACTACTAGGTTTATAAAGAACTACTTTCTTCTTCTTCCTCTTACCCTTATCTTTAGGCTTTAGGGCAGGTTTAGGACTACTAGATAACTAGGAGGGTTACTACTCCTCTAAGTTATTCTAAAGGGCCTAAACCTTATCTCTTAGCTTATAGACCTCCTCTACTAGGGCCTAGTTCTACTTTACTATAGCATAGTAGTTTACTAGGAGTAGCTTAGTAGGCTCTATACCTTTAGCCTATGCACTTGCTACCTACACATAGACTAATAAGACTATTACTACCTTCTTTACCTTCTTCTAGAGCTTCTCCTTCTCTACCTCCTAGGCCTCCTTCTCCTCCTCTAAGATAGGAGCTACCTTCTTCTCCTCCTTAACCTCCCTTATCTACTCTAGCCTAGCATTAAGCTTTATAAACTCTAGTCCTATATACTAAGATACCTATTATAGTTAGTTAAGTATATAAGGACTAGATACTAAGGCTTACTAGCTTATACTTCTTATTTTAAAGTGTGTAATATATACACTTCTTTAAGCCTACTAACTTAAAATAATAATTAATAAATATACTCTAAGCTAGTACCTATACTATATATAAACAAATACTATAATAGGCCTTAGCTAAAGCCCTAGGAGGTATAAGAATAGGCATTATATGTAGGCTATTACGCGTTAGCTTTAGGAGTATAAAAGGAGTACTATTAGAGTAATAGTAGGTAACTTATAAATAGAGATAAGGTGCATAAGAAGGAGAAAAAGGGATTAAACTTTTATATTAATATATGCTAGCTGCTAGCGCACCTACTAACTAAGTGTTACTATAGTAATATTAATAAATAGTAAATATAAAAGCTATATTTACCTTAGAAAAAGATAGGACTTAACCTAGGTAAGGTTTAGATAGGTTCTAGGACCCTTATAGAGACCTTAGATAGGGACTATCTAATTTTAAGGAGGGAGCTAATATAATAAGTACATCTTGTATTATTATCTCTAAGGTATAAGAAATAGATAATTTAAGGCCTGCTCCTAATAGACTCCTATTAGACCTTATTTAGAGCTAATTTAGGATTACCTCTTAGGTTAACTTTAATATTATAGGACTATATAGTAATATTTAAAGAAGAGGTTAGATAGTATCTATAGTAGCCTCTAAAAGGCCTCTAAACTAGTGTATATAGAGTCTCTATGTCTCCCTCTACTTAGAGGACATGTTTTTCTTATCCTTTTATACTAGACCTATAAGAATAAGACTATTCTATTATTTAACCCTGCGCGTACTCCTATATACCTTTAAGCAGAGTTAAGCTCCTTTTAGATACCTTAATACCTAAGTTGTTACAAGTAGTACTATAGGAAACTATTTAGTTAGTTTATAAGGATATAAAGATAGGAAGAGAAGGATAGTGTTATAAACCTAATAGAAGGGGCATAGTAGTCTAAGTAATAAAGTAATTATAGGGATTACCTTAAGATAGTTAGTAAGAAGGTTAGCATATTAGGACTAATAGATAACACTACCCTATAGGGCATATAATCCTATATACTTAGTAGAAGATTAGTATAAGATAGTATTATATATGTCCTATAATATCCTATAATATCCTATATAATCCTATAGAGTACTATGCATAGGATAATATAAGACCCTATAAGATAATAGGACATTAGGATTATTATATATATAATCCTAGGTAATAAGCTCCTATAGCTTATTATATTTAACCTTACTAAATAGGAAGTAATACATTATTCTTACTACTTAACCTTCTTAATACTCTTTATAGAAGCGCACTCTTATTATCTTAGTACTAAGTACCTCCTATCTACGTTCCTCTAATATTTATACTTAAGAACTAACCCTTATATTCTAATACTAGCTACTTTATATTATAGCTACTTAGATCTTTACACTTATAAATAGAGATAGGGTATATAAAGGGGAGAAGAAGGGATTAAACTTTTATATTAATATATACTAGCTACTAGTACACCTACTAACTAAGTATTACTATAGTAATATTAATAAATAGTAAATATAAAAGCTACATTTACCTTAGAAAAAGATAGGACTTAACCTAGGTAAGGTTTAGATAGGTTCTAGGACCCTTATAGAGACCTTAGATAGAAACTATCTAATATTAAGGAGGGGCGTAATATAATAAGTATATCTTATATTATTATCCCTAGAGTATAAGAAATAGGGGATTTAAGTCCTATTCCTAATAGACTCCTATTAGACCCTATTTAGAGCTTATTTAGGATTACCTCTTAAGTTAACTTTAATATTATAGGACTACGTAGTAATATTTAAGGAAGAGGTTAGATAGTATCTATAGTAGCCTCTAAAAGGCCTTTAAACTAGTGTATATAGAGTCTCTATATCTCCCTCTACTTAGAGGATATCTTTTTCTTATCCTTCTATACTAGACCTATAGGAATAAGACTATTCTATTACTTAACCCTGCGCGTACTCCTATATACCTTTAAGTAGAGTTAAGCTCCTTCTAGATACCTTAACGCCTAAGTCATTACACTTAGTATTAAGTAATAATAATAGATATATAATAGCTTAATAAACTTAATATAAGGTTATTAAAGCATCTTAATAAGCTTAATATAAGATTATTAAGATAGAATACACTTACTAAGTATATAGCTATAGGTAATAAACCCTTATTATTTACTATGTTTAACCTAAATAATAAGAAGTATAATATTATTCTTACTACTAAATCTTCTTAATACTCTTTATAGAAGCGTTCTCTTACTATCTTAGTATTAGAACCTCCTTGTCTAAGTTTTACCTCGCTTATACTTAAGAACTAACCCTTACGTTCTAACACTAGCTGCTTTATATTGTAGCCACTCAGATCCTCACACTAGCGCGTTGTTAACGTAGTGTAGTTTTAGTAATGTTATAGAGGGCTGCAGCACGTTGCAAGGTAAGTGTTGCGTCTTATTTAAGAGCCTGAAGCGTAGTCTGTAATTATGCTTCCTTTGTAAGTTCTACTTGTTATAGTTGTTAAGGCATTGATAGATATGGTGGTGTTTGGTGGGGTCTTGGCAAAGGTGCGCCGCTCGCCCGTGTGCGCCGCTCGCCCGTGAGTTACGTTACATAAGGTAGTGTTTTAGTAGGGTCTCAGCATAGGTGCGCCGACTACCCGTGTGCGCCGACTACCCGTAAGGTACGTTAATACTTTTCTATTTAGAATGCCTTAAACCCTATTTATACTATTTTATTAATTCTTCCTTGCAGCCTGTGTACTTGTCTTCTAGCCAAATCACTGGAATGTCAGTTGCAGATCTAGCTGCGACCTTGTGCCCTATTATTGACACGTCCTTCCATCCAAGCGAGTTACAGTTAATAGACCCCTTGAACTTGTTGCAGTTATTGCCAGTGAAGACTATGTATCCAAGCCCTGTCTGTACGACCTTAGCTTGCATCGACACATTGCTGTCGTTCGTGTCCAGAGTGCTGCTCCATTGAAACCAGAATTTTGGCGAACGAAAAGAATTTTTTTCAAACGTCTTGAAGCGATCCTTCTCAGGATTAGTCTCGTCTAAATTGCTATCGTTTTCTTCGTCGCTATTCTCTTGTAAATATTCCGTCGTTCCAGCGTCCGCGTCCTGCCCAGGCATGTCGTGTTGTATATTCGAAATCGTTCTCCGCAAGCTGATCCGACTCGCTGCCAAGATGACTGGTGCATGGAGTAGAGAAGGCAGGGACAGCTCGCCAACTACTCCTTCCCCATTCTCTGTCAAACGATAGATTTCCAGGGAAGCGCTCTGTTCGGGCAGTCCTTGTTGAGTTGCATCCAACGTCTTTCGCCAGGCAGCGCACTTGATGGAATAGCTACCAAATACCCTTTAAACGTCAAAGGCTCTTGTCTTCTTGGCCTTCCCATGAGCGCCCACGCGATTGTGCATATGGCGTGTCGAAAATGCCGCCTCTTGCCAGTCGTCATCCATAATGAGTAGGTCTGATATGAATAGGGATTCTGCGAAAGGCTCAGGTGTACAACTTTCGTCGATTAATAGTACTGTAGTGCTGACGTCATTAAACCTTGTGGTGCGTCCAGCACTGTACCATACCTAGGGTACTTGCCCCATCGAGAAATCTATGACAGCGTGCTGTCAAGGCCATCGCGTCGATTGAATCGTAAGATCGATGCCAACCAACCCGGGTACCTATCATAAATGCGACCCGTTCATAATCGTTTCACTTGCCCTGCTAGTTCTGACGACTTGTCACTCGTCCTATTGTACCTGGACCCGGTAGGTATTAGATCTACTGACTGGTGAGTGTTTGCAGTCTAACCTCAACCTCATCTAAAGAACGGTTGATCCTACGCTGACAGAAAGTTGAACTCGACACGGTCTTCAGCTATCTTGGTCGCAGACGGTCTGCAGTTTGTGCCATTCGTGCGGCGAGGCCGCCACAGTCGCATGCGTTGGCCGCCACCTGGTTAGAAGAGCTGTTCACAATAAGTGGTATCCGTTCTGACCGATGCAGTGACAGAAATGATGGGTGAGAACACATTCTAACAGCCATCGCGGATACCAGGTGAGGTAACCGCCTGTGCACGTGAACAGATGCTGCCAAGGACCGGCAAGTCAACGAAAGGGCAACTCGCCCCGCAGCCTACACACCAACAATGCCACCCAAGGGATCCAGGAAATCCACCTCTATAGCACCTGCCCTAAACAAAACACTCGTGCTTGACAACGGTGCCTACACGCTCAAGCTTGGCTTAGTGATCAATGGGTCAAATCCCAGTTATGACGACTGTGTTGTGGCACCCAACTGCATCGCGCGCAGTACACGCGACAAGCGCACATACATTGCCTCCGAATTGGACTCCTGTAAAGACTTTGGAGAGTTAGCATTTCGAAGGCCAGTTGAAAAGGGATTCATTGTGAATTGGGAGGCTGAGAAAGCTATTTGGGAGCATGAGTTTATGGCTGCTGGCGCAGGGAACAGACTGAGGGTATGCATGTTGAGGTGAGCGAACAAGAGGTTGAAGCTGATTGCTGTACAGTGTGACCCCAAGGAGACAACACTGCTTCTTACGGAGAAACCAAATTGTCCCAAAGAACTGCAGAAGAATTGCGATGAAATTGTGTTCGAGCAGTTCGAGTTTGCATCGTATTATCGATGTGTTGGTCCAGCATTGAACGCATACAATACTACCGCGGTGCTCGACTCCACGGTACTACCGCAAGAATGTATTCTTGTGATCGATACTTCGTACTCGGATACAACTATCCTTCCCGTCTACAACGGGAAGCTGATACAATCCGCTTTGCGGCGCCTCACGGTAGGGGGCAAAGTACTTACTAACTACCTCAAAGAACTGTCCTCTTTACGGCACTACAATATGATGGAGGAGGCCTATCTACTCAACGAGATCAAGGAGGCGGTTTCCTACATCGTGCCCTCAACTAGAGAGTTTACACGGGACCTAGAGCAGGCCTGGAAGGGTCGCATGGGCGACAGGAGAGAGCTTGGACCTGAGGTCGTCGTTGACTATGTCTTGCCTGACTACGAAAACTCGATCCATGGTTACGCGCGACCTCACGACCCTGTACGATTACGCATGCAACGTGGACTGCAACCAGTCCAAGGACCACGGGAGGATGTACTGCCATTGGGAAATGAACGATTCGCAGTGCCTGAGCTACTGTTCACTCCGACGGACATTGGGATACAAGAAGCCGGCCTCCCTAGAGCAATCATGGAGTCGCTGAGTGTGCTCCCAGAAGCGCTGAAAGTTGGGCTGTTGGCCAATATTGTCGTCGTGGGCGGCAATTCATTGATCAATGGATTTGTGGAGAGACTGGAGGCAGAGCTTAGAGCACTCGTACCCGCGGAATACATATTGGGAATCACGAGAGCAGAAGACCCAATCAAACACACGTGGAGAGGCGGTGCGCGCTTTGCTAGCCAGCCTGACCTACTGCGGGAGGCCATTGTGACAAGAGCCGAGTACGAGGAGAACGGGTCTACTTGGCTGGGGAAACGATTCTCCTGAGGGGGGCTGTATAGTGCGAGGAGGTAACATTGTAATCAGAGGCGTTTGCTAGATCCTATGTCGTGCATGTCCAGCGCATCGTGGTAATGGTGATAGCGGTCTCGGGGCTGCTGCTGTGATGATTGGCCGCTGAGCGGAGCCTTGGCGCAGTAACGTTAGAGCATCGCCGACATGTCAATCGAGAATTTCCCACGAGCCTGCACTGCCAGCAATCCGATCGCCATGCGCCGAATACCGCGCCCTCTGCGGGCACTCGATGCGTCACAACCGCTTGCGCTGCCCCGCCGGTCGCAGCCATGGTGCTCTGGCGCCCGCCTGCCCACGGGGGCTGCCACGCTCTCGACGAGCCCAGCACGCGGCTTCCTCGTGCCTGCCGGCAAGCAAGACAAGAAGAAGCACCAGCAGTTTGTGCGGCGCTGGCAGAAGCGGCTCCTGGGCGATTCGGAGCCCATTGGCGCCCACGTCGACCCCTACGACCCGACGTCGCCGGTACGCATCGCCCCCGAGGAGCAGGGCGAGTACGAGGAGGTCCTCGACGATGCCGTAGTGGCGAGGAAGCAACTGGCCTACCAGCCGGAGCAGCGTGGCTACCGGCCGGCCGCATCGACGCATGCACTGCCGCGGGTAGGCGATGAAGCGTGGTTGCGGCAGCGGCTCGAGGGTGACATGGCACGCGAGTACGAGAAGCTCACGCTGCGCACCTACACGCCGCTGTCTCTCGACATGGCCAACGACATCGAGGGGCTGACGGGTACGCCCTACACGCTGCGTGACGAGAACCTGCTGCTGGCGCAGACGGTACATGACGCCACGGGCCGCCCGTACACGCACTACAATTTCGGCCTGCACCGCAAAGCCACCACTCCTCGTGAATTGCGCCAACGCTTTGGACGAGCTGTGGTTGAAGTCTTTGTGTTGAAGCAGGCGGGTCTGGACATGGATCTCCACAAGCTGCCCAACGGCGGCGTGTATGAGGCCCCTCGATGGGTCCAAGACATCAAGCTATACCGGACCGACACTGGCAAGCTTTCATTGGCATTTCCCCAGCACAACAGTGCGGAAGAGCTCTTGAAGCTCATGCACATAGCGCCACGACTCGAAGAAAGCGTCCAGGAAATTGACGACGTCCTGATCGATGCCGCTGAAGCCGATGTTGAAGTCCCAACCCCAGACCTTCAGGAGCCCACTATGCCGGAGGAGCAGCTGCCCTTGATGGACCCGGCCACACCTGCTTTCAAGAGGGCTGCTGTGGTCAAGGTTGACGCGGATAAGAACTTTGACTTCATGTCGAACCGCCCCGTCCCGCGCGCAAAGCCAATAGAGCAGCCGGAGCCTATAACAGAGGTCAAGGCTGAGGAGCCTGTGACAGCCAAAGCTGTTGTTGCGGAGGTTGCTAGCGTGTCAGCTTCGCCCGAACAAGCATCATCTGAACCCGTATTAGCTGAGTTCACCCCCGTTGACTCTGCGATATCTCTCGCAGCTTCCACCTCCGAGGAAGGCGCACTTCCTACTGCACATGTCATCAACCCGATTCCCAACGTGGCGCAAGCCGAAGCTGGACCTGACGCGTCTACAATGGAAGGACTGCAATGGAGGGGCGTCCGCATCGACAATATAGCTCTCAAATTCGCTGTGAGTACAGTCTCAGAGACGAGCCAACTCCCACTAACCCTACCAGATCTACAAACGCGTACATCAGCTCACCTCACTCCGCATCCCCGACCCACAGCTGTCCTCCACAGAAACTCTTGGCGATCTGTTCGGGTACCTCTGTGCCGCCGCAAAACCGCAGCCCACAACCTTACATTCTGCTATATTCATCGAGGGTCAAAAAGCCCGGGAGCGCTCCAAGCACCAGCAATCGAGACACGATTCCCCCGCACGTCAGAAAGCCAATCTGGGAGACCTCATCAATCTAGGCAACGTGGAGATCCGCCGCACAAGACCTAATAAGACGGAGAAGAACATCAAGACCGGTCTAGACAAGGTGGTGCAGTATGCGCTCTGGGAACGAGGACTTCATGTTCCAGGACATACCAGCAGTTCACGCAAGGGTGAAAAGAAAGTGCACAGATCTAAGAGTGCTGTGGGGGGACCTGATCTGGGTAGACTTATAAGCAAAGAAGGGGCCGAGTATTTGGCAAAATCAAGTGAGGTGACGAGTGATAGATTCAAACTACAGGGGACATGATGTTTATATATGTTGGTTTCTACGGCGACTGACAAGTCACGAGCCTTCGCCCTCAAAACCCCCCGCTAAAATATTTCAGATATGCTTGGCTCTAAGGTCTTGTATAGTATGTAAAAATGTATCGTCGTACGATTATATCTGGGCTCAGTGATCGCCTAACTACCCTGTGCGCACTTGTGAAGTGAGGCAAACAAAGTTTGTGTGGCTCTTATGCCTGTTTTCAACATGTGTTTGCGGAAGATGCAGCACATGGAATAGCTACAATAGCTGATTTAATCATTCCAGATGTCAGCCTTGCGCATGTTCAATGGACCTTGTTCTATCAAATAACTTTCGCCCAGGAAGTGATTTATTAACCTATCTACAGGCAGTCTCCGTATATATCTGAGCAACATACGTCTCACAGACGATGATGCAGGTCAGATGTCGTAGACAGAGCTTACTATCCACCATTGTCCCTTCATTACATTGCACATGTCGTCGACCTACAGCGTGTCCTTTTCTCCCGCTGCAGCCTTCATACCGGGCAATTGTCCCAAACGCCAGTGCGGGTGATACAAGTACTCGAGTCTATGGTGGATCACGATCGACTCCTGTAAATGCTCACAATGCAGCCAAAGAAGAATTGAAGTATGGTGACGGGTATACCTCAGCAGAAGATATCTACTGCTTGACCTCGTAGGTGCGGCGGAACATGCCATCGATGCCCGTCAGATAGTAGGTGCCAGGAAATAGTGTGTCGGCATTGCCCTTTGGAGAGTATTCCTTCTTTAGGTGAGCCTGCTCACGAAGGTTGCACATCTGGGCAGAATATTAGTAGGATACTTATTAGATGGTTGGGGAGCTATAGGCTTATTTTGGGAGAGCCCTACCTCATCGTAAACTTCAGGGCCTACCACACGCCTGTTGTCCAGGCGATTTTGTATGTCCAGCTGTTTTGCGATATTCTCGGTGCTGCCATTGACCTTGAACGAGAATAAGGAGGAAGCAAGACCAGATCCGTAACTGAATAAACCAATGGTCTTTCCCTGCAAGTCCTGACTGCTGATGTTGGCAATCAAGCTACACAAGCTGCCGTAAACACTGCCGCAGTACATGTTACCACACTGGGTTGGGACCTGAATGCTGGGCTGGACGCGGGAAGCGAAACGCTTCTTAGCGAGGGCCATGAAGGTCTTTTCGACTGTCTTGTCTGTGATGGATGTGGCATAGTCCAGATCACGGAGCTCAGCGGGCACCTCGGCGAATATGGGGTTCGATGGGTTTACCAGGTAATCGTTGTAGAGCAAGCGCGCATACGACTTGGACACGAGCTTGCAGGTTGGCGCGTGGAAAGCCATGTAGTCGAAGCGATCAAGTGGCGACTCTTGACCATCAGAGTGCCCGTTTGTGCCGTTTCCAGTCTGCTGCGACTTGAGTGTCTCCTCTCGCGCGTTGTAAGCCTTGTAGCAGGCATCGACCGCCTCGATGTAGCAGCGGACGGAGAAGTGGCCGTCCACAATGGGGTACTCGCTCGTGAAGTCGGGCTTGTAGAAGTCGTATGCGTGCCTGATGTAGGAGCCACGGAGGCCAGCGTCCATGACGATGGGCGCGTTGGGGCCAACGAGCATGGCTACGCAGCCCGCCCCACCGGTCGGGCGGGCATTGCCCTTCTTGTACAGCGCAATGTCACCCGCAACGACCACAGCGTCGCGTCCATCCCACGCCGAGGACTCGATCCAGTTGACAGAGTTGAACAGGGCGTTGGTGCCGCCGTAACACGCGTTGACTGTGTCGACGCCCTCGACGTTGTAGTTGCCCGACGCCTCGAATAGTTGCATGAGCACCGACTTGACCGACTTGGATTTGTCCAGTAAGGTCTCGGTGCCGACTTCAAGCCGGCCAATGTTCTTGGGGTCAACGCTGTACTTGCGGAAAAGCGAGGAGACGGCGGTTAGGGCGAGCGAGTACATGTCTATGGCGCAGAAGGTCATTTAAGGGGTCCTGCAGAATGGCCCTCGCAACATGGTGGGCAAAACTCACCCTCGCGGTCGTCGCAGAAGGACATCTTGGTCTGGCCCAGGCCAATCGTGTACTTGCCCTGGGAGACGCCATCGAATTTCTCCAGCTCGGCCTGGTCGACACACTGGGGGACCAAAGTCAGCGGGGCTGATCAGAACGGGCACGTCTCCCCTACGAGCCAGGTGCAGGGCGAGAGTAGGAAGGTGCAGACTTGCCTGGCTGGGGAAGTACAGCTCAATGGCCTTGATACCGATGTTGCTGGGGCGGGCTGCCATGATTGCGCACGGGGGGGGGCGTGGGTGTATGTGTATGTGTACGGGTACGGGTACGGGCACGTGTGCGTCGAGTGCGATGGGTGGGCGGAGCAGGAAGAGAGAGAGGGTGGTGTACAGGGCAAGGAGGGGCCGTTCACACCGCCGATTTAAGTACTGCGCAAGGACTAGAGTACGGTGCGGTCAGGTAGCGGCGATCGTTCGTGGCAATGCTGGCAGCGAGGTCTTCACAAGGGCTGATGAGCAACGTTGGCTGGGCTTGTACAGGCCTTCTGCTCCCAACAGCGCCAAAGTCCCGCTCGCCTGGAGCTATTGTTCTTTGCACTTCCAAGGTTGCATGCTTCACGCCCAGGGTCCACCAGCCGCCGCCGTTAGGAGCCCGGCGTCCATACGACACAGAGGCAGCCATGCCTTGAACGGCGCAAAATCTTCGTCGACGGCTCCACCTGCAATCTCGCAGGCGTCGCTCACTTGCTTCGCGCTGCCAGCAATCCTGTCCTGGTCGCTGTTCCTCCACCACCGCAATCGGCGCACCCCCCCTGGCGCCGTTCACGTCGAGAAAAGTTCGCCCAGCGGAGCCAATCATCGTCGGCCTGGGCATGCAGGGCGGTAAGCCCGCCATGCCTGTTTGGGGGCTAGCGCAGGAACCACGGTGATGTCTGGCATGCAGGTGTGTAGATTAACGTGCCATGCGCATGTATCTGGGCTAGGTAATCTTGCAAGTTGGAACAATACACCTACTCGTTCTGGAACGCAGCCATCATGGACGCGGGTATTCTATGCAGTGTTCGACTTGTGGCGTGCAATTCACCCACGTCGCTTCAAGAGAACAGTGTGACATCCAAGTAAGCATGCATTGTGTGCCTGATCATGCAGACATCTTCGCCTTATAATCCATAACGCCAGCATCCGTTACACGACCATGGTACAACAGGCACACATCTCCATCAGACAAGCGTACCGTCTGGCTCACCGGGTAATCGCTTGACACGCCTCTGTTCCCAGTCTTCGAGATCTTTTGCTTGCAGTCTCTACAACTCATGGTCAGCAATGCCTACCGCATTCAATCTACGGCGTGTGTACGCACGTAATACTCGTCCTTCATGTTCACTTTCCGTCTCTCTCCCCGCAGCCCCATCGCCTCCTCCTGTGTTATCTGCTGGTTCTTGCGATCGTAGCGCTCGTATCGCAAGGCGGTGGCGGGAGTGAGCATGAAGCTGCCTGCGACGATCGTGCTGAGAAAGGGTAGGCCAAACAGTAAGAATGGGTGTTTTTGCAGAGCTTTGCGATATTTGGCGGCCAGAGAATTCGGGAGTGTAGCGGCGAAGGATTTAGAGGCAAAGGGACCGGGCATGGCGGCGGTGCAGGTGGCTGCCTTTTAAAATCCCAGATACGATAGAGTAGGCTGTTTCACACTGCAATGCTGTCGATGAAGCGACCTGGAACTCGGTGTGTGCAGGTGGAACAAGGTGGTCGCATGCGTGACGCTCGGTGTTGCGGAGTGATCCACGCCTGAGTTGCTCATAAGCTTACCCACCACCACCAAAGGTTCCCGCGTTCCAAGGAGAGTTTACCTCAGCTTGGCGGTCTCGTGACCACGCGAACCTACCTAGGTACCTTGGGACCTATCCGACACGTGCCTCACGTCGCCCCGCATCAAACACAACCTCGCCTCTCGGATCTGCCCAAAATTCATCGTAGTGTCGACTGAACTCTGCATAACCGTCCGTAGCTCTCGCTCGTCTGTCCTCCTGCACATAAGGACAATTCTCAGGCTTTCCGCAGGCACAGTTCAGCTCGTCATCCACGCCTGCGTCCGTCCTTCCATGAAACAACACTCGCATTAAACAAGCACGTCCTCGTTCTCGCCTCGAGATGCTGCATCGTTAGCCGTCACCATGGCCCGCAAAGGCGGGAAACAAACGCAGCGGATGGCTCCTCCGCCCACACGTACTGGTCATGCTAATGCCTATGCGAACGGGCTTTCGCCTCCTTCAACAATCGCAGCTCAGATTCTTCGCAACGCTTCGAATGTCCACACTCGACACGATGCGGAAACCAAAGTTAGCTTTGGAGAGCTAGTCAGGGAGTTCTTACAACATCCAAATACTAATGAGCCTGACTCCCAGCTTACTGCGCTGGTCAGTGTCATATCTGAAGCGGGCTTGGAGTGTCTTTTTAAGGATGATCCTTTCGCCCAGGACCAACAAAGACAGCAGGGTATGGACAGCATTGATGCTCTGAAGATTATCATACACCAGAAACCCCATTTGCTTCTGAGTATCCAAGATGGTGACAGTCAACAAGGAGGCCCTCGGCCACCACTCCTTCTCTGGCTGTACCCCAAATTACTCCGTCTATTGACGCATGTAACATCACAACTCGTACACCAGCCTGCGCAGGAGCTCCTCGAGCTCTGTCTTGTGGTGCTCATTCAAACATCTGCGCTCTGGCGTCAAGTGGGGGCAGCTTTGCGACTGTATAAGTCCTGTGTTCAAAGTAGGTACCTTCTCGATCACATTATAGCTTTGCTAAATCTCGTGCAGCTATACTTGTCGAGTTACGGTGTCTGGACTATCCAGCTTTGTTACGGGGGCCAAAGCTCAGCATTGCTGTACCATCATCAAGTAGCATAGCTGGATATTGGTCAGAGAGCCAAGAGTTCGTGGCGTTACCCCACGATCTGCAGACGGTACTCACTTCACATGTGACAGCAATCTACGTCGGGCTCAGACTTCTTCTCGCACTAGTGAGTGCTACACGGTCAAAAGGACGAAGGCGAGTAGGCCCAGGCTCCATGGAGCATGAACTACCATGGGCCCTCGATAGCACCATTATGATGTGGCAGACCTTCCGTAGGTGGACCGCAGGCTCTGACAAACAGCTCTTGCGTGATGAAATTGTGCTGCTGTACCTACGTCTGATGGAAATGTTGACCATTCCCACGGCAAGCCATGATGATCACTTTTCAAACTCACCAAAGGCTGCACAAGCTCTGACGAACTGTCTATACAATTTCATCGAGCAGGATTCGTTGTCGACTTTTTCACATGCTATTCAGTCACAGTTAGCTTCTTTGTTCACGCGCCTACGAAGACGCCTGGCTTCACGATCATCCCATACGTCGTTACTTCGGAATCGACAGGACAAAAGCCGTTTAACAACACTGGTTATCCTGGAGACAAGCATCGCCCAACTGTGCCAGTCCGCTGATCGTTTCCCCGCCGTCCATAAGGATTTGCAGGTGAGTTTCAGACTGCACATGACTAGTAACGTTGTCAGCTTAGCATTCATAGCTTGCTCTCTGTATGTGGACCTCACCAGACGTATGGCCTGTGGCAATCGCGGATCTCTGCAGGGAACTTTATGAGAATGGTTCGGAAGACTTTCCTGTCGCTCGAATGACAGAAGAATCCCATACCACCATGCAGACCTTGAGGCCGACCAATCTTATCGATGATGTCAGGCCAGCCAAGCGACGTAAAACGTTGCTCAAAGGCGTAGGTTACGAAAACGCGAATGTAGCAATATACGAACACCTTGTAACCATCCTGACTGGTCGCACGATGTCGCCCGATTCAGATCTGTCTAATCTTCATCAAGTCATTCTGTAAGGCAATCCAAACCGACTGTCTTTGTCAATGCTTACATTACGTAGGGATAGGTTTGGTGCGATGTCGGATGATACTAAGCAAAATCAGATTGTGCAATCTGAGTTGCTGGGAGCCTTTGCGAGAATTGCTTGTGCAGGGTCGGGAACCCTTCGATATGCCAACCCAAATTACGACTCATGGAAACACCTTCGTTGCACGCTCTGTGATCATTCCGGGCAACATGAACGAGATGAGGTAGTATACTGGGATATCAGGGACAGTTCCGAAGACTGGAAAGACGTTATTGCCGCGATGCTCTCGGTTACTAAAGAAAACAAGTTTCTTGCATCGACTAAGTCGCGGATACTTATGGCTGTTGCCATTGGACGAGTCTTCAATCACATCTCAGACTCTGAATATCTGAACCTCGAAATGTGTGAGCTTGGACAGTGGCTGTTAGCTTCCATGAGCAGATCGTTGCGAGAGCTGAGGCTTGCTGCAACAACGTCTCTCATGGTGTTCCTGAGGGACAATGTTTCGAAGAAAACTCGAACAAAGAATCGGAGGTCGGCCATCGAATTCTTGGATGCCCTCTCCAAACGCGAGGCTCTTTCTGATCAAGAAACACTTATCACGGCTTACGGTCAGATCGCTCGCATATGCGGTGAGCTAGAGCTACCCATTGTCCTACATCACCTGGTTGAGTTTCTCGGGCACTCCAACGCCCTTGTGTGTGGTATGGCATATTGTGAGCTAGGATTCATTGCAAAGAATTTCTCCATGGATACAACGCAGTTGTTGAGTCCTTACTGGAAGATTATTGGCTTTTCTGTCATCAAAGACATCATCAACAAGCCACAAAAGGCACAGCTACTGGCTGATCTGACTGAGCAAAGCGTTCGTCAGCTGTTGGTTCACACGCAGTCAGAAACGTTACCCCATCTTGTGCTGAGCAAAAGGAAAGACATCGTTGAAAAGATTGCCCAAGCCCGAAAGGCTACCGTTGTTGAGGTTCTCACTCAACCGAGGGCTAACTTGGCCAAGATTCTTGCCCTACTACTGTCCCAGCCAGTAGCAGATGTGGAGCGCAGCGCTATGGATACTTTAGCTGCCGTTGAACCGGCTATGCGAGAGAGCAGCAACAATCGGCTCGAAGCCTGGGTCACACTGGATGTTACAGGCATAGCGATCGAGATTCTCATGCTAGCAGCCGACCAAGAGGGAACGGGAAAGAAGCCATTCTACGATGGCTTCGCCATGCTTACGGTCCTTGCTGACGTGAAGTCGGCACAGCGTAAATCTACATCAAAGTCCAAGACCCTGGATGCGTTCTGCGAGGCCCACATTCTCGGTATCATAGCGCATTTCTCTGACATTATCGAAAGCCCCTCAGCACATGGAAAGTCTACTCTGCGGTCTCTGCCAGAGCGCAAAAGAAGTATAGCTGCGATTGGTGATCTCATCAGCCTCGCACGTTACAGTGTGAACGGGGCTTTGCCACAGATACGCGCGTGTCTCCAATCTGCGATGGCGGACCCTGATCTATGTGATAACACTTTCACCGTGTGGACCGCGTTTCTCAAGGCGCTCGACGCGGATGAAACCATGCTCGTGGTGGATCAAACTCTCGCGCTGATCGTTCAACATTGGACTTTGTTCTCCGAAGAAACCCAGAGCCTCGCCAGTGAAACGATCCTGGCCCTCATAAAACAATACAACGCTCAGCTCAGGGCAAGAATAGAGTTTCTACCCTCGCTCGCGGGTATACCTTTACTTTCCAAAACAGAAGCCGAGCTGGTGCGCTTCAAAGAAATGATAGACGCGATCAAGATCTTTCAAGCGTTCAGTATTCGATGCAGAGACCAAAATGCTGTTGTCGTACGTCGAGCGCTGAAGGAGCTCGTCCCTTTCCTTGATGGCAAGCAAAAAGAGCTGCATCAGTCCATGCTTGGTCAGAAACCACTTCCGGTCCTGGCAGCTTTGACCCGTTCTTTGCTTGATGCCAGTGTTCGATTCGCAGAAGACCATGCTGATATCACTGAACTGTGTGCTGAATGTCTCGGTATTATCGGTGGTGTTGACCCATACAGGATGGAGACTATCAGAGAGAAGAAGCGTGTTCTTATGCTATCAAACTTTTCAAAAAGAGACGAGGATATCGATTTCGTAGCGATGCTCCTTGAACAGGTCCTGGTCAAGGTCTTTCTTTCGACAACAAATGCCAAGGCGCAAGGTTGGATAGCTTACGTGATACAGGAGATGCTTAAGCATTGTGGTTTCAGTGGTCTGCACCTTTCTAAGCCACGGTCCTCACAGAACAGTACCGAAGCACAGCGTTGGAATGAGATCCCTGAAGCCGTCCGCAATGTTCTGACGCCTTTTCTTAACTCCAAATACTCAGTCAACCAGAACCCTGCATTACAATACCAAGGACCCGCATATCCGATATTTCATCTGGCCACCAGCCACGGCATTTGGCTTCAGACCTTTGTCTATGACTTACTGCGGAACGGACAAGGCGTCAACGTCGAGATGGTATTTCCTGTCCTTGCTCGTATCATACGAGGTTACGATCTCTCCATCGCCACTTTCATTCTCCCTTTTGCAGCACTCAACGTTATCGTTTCAGACGATGAAACAAACATGACCAACGTCGGCATGGAACTCCTGGTGGTCTTACAAGCAGAGATTACATCGCCAGAGCAGTATGATGCATCTATGATCAAACAGTGCAGTGAAGTGAGTCAGAAGCATAACCAAGAGTTTGAACTTGTACCTAATTCTCCACAGAATGTTTTCCAGACGCTAGACTATCTGTCTCTGTGGCTACAGGAGAAGAGGAAAGCCGTGGCAGAAGCCAGAGCGATGGCTGGTAAGACTGGTCGTGGCGTGTCAGAAGACGAAGAGATGAGTGCTATCAAGCAGATTAGTCGAGTCGAAGGCATTCTGCAACTTATACCAGCTGAAGTCATATCTCGGCGTGCTGTTGAGTGTGGATCGTATGCGCGGGCTCTGTTCCATTGGGAGCAATACTATCGTCAGCAAGAACACGGCAAGGTGGAGGCGGAGAGAAGCTTTCCGGAAAGGGATAATTTACTACAGCACTTGCAGATGATATACGCACATATTGACGAACCGGATAGCATTGAGGGTATCTCAGCCCATTTGAAGGTGCTTAACCCGGAACAGCAGATCGTCGAAGATCGCAAAGCTGGTCGTTGGACAGCAGCTCAGAGCTGGTACGAGATCGCGTTGGCCGAAAAGCCAGACGATACAGAAACTCAGGTCAACCTTTTGACATGTCTAAAGGAGTCAGGGCAATATGGTGAGCCTGGTGGCAGCTGCTATCGCTTTCTATACCTGCTAATAGATCATTCAGACTCCATACTCAACTATGTCGATGGGTTTAATGCTTCAACATCGGTTTCGAGCAGTTTACTCCCATTCGCTGCTGAAGCTGCTTGGTCCGTAGGAAAATGGGAGCAACTTGAGAGGCTTCTTGAGATGTCTTTTTCTGCAAACTCAACCGGCCCCACGGATTTCAACGTCGGTGTAGGGCGTGCGCTGCTTGCGTTACGTCACCGTAAGACTGCCGAATTTCAGACCATGATCGCTGCTTTGCGACAGTCGCTCGCAAAGAGTTTATCACCGTCGGTAACGGCTTCTATTCAAGCATGCCACGACCATCTCGTCAAGCTTCATGCGCTGTATGAGATCGAAGCAGTCAGTGGGATGGATTCAAAAGCTATTCATGACCGCGAAACCATATTACAGAATCTAGATTTACGGCTAGACATAATTGGTGCATATACATCGGACAAGCAGTACCTCCTCGGGGTTCGTCGCGCGGCCATGACATTCTCTCGGTAAGAATTTCTACTCCATCTCCTTAAGGCTACCAGACTGATGAACTGAAAGGGTCGAATTCACGAAATTGGACATCGCTTCAGCATGGCTTACGACTGGAAGACTTGCACGCCAAGGCGACTTCATGACTACTGCTTTCAATTCTGTGCTACATGCCGAGCGCCTCGGGGACAATGCGTCCAAGATTGAGTACTCGAAGCTGCTTTGGAAAGAGGGCCATCATCGCAAGGCCATCCAAAATCTACGCGGTGCGATTGATGGCAATGCTTTCCAGTCCGATGAAACAGTGCCTGTGAATGTGTCAGTCACAACCACTGGTCGGGGAGATGATCAGATGAACAAGGTCAAATGCCACGCTCAGCTACTCCTCGCGAAGTGGCTAGATCGAGCCGGCCAGACACAGGCAGGATCTCTAAAAGAGGAATATGTTACGGGCGTGCAGATCCACCCCAAATGGGATAAAGGCCATTACTATCTCGGTCGGTGGTATTTGAAACTTCTGGAGTCCGAGAAGCGACTCCCAGTGTCGAGGCAGAGTTCTGAATATCTCTCTGGAAGCCTGATCAAGCTTGTGATAGAGAATTTTGTCCGCTCTACTGTATACGGTACGAAGTACTACTATCAGACGTTACCCAAGATTCTTACCCTTTGGCTGGATATGGGTATCGAAGTCATGAATACTGCTCCCAGGACGGTCAAGGACAAAGAGTTCTATGACCATCGGCTGCAGTATTTGGAGCATATTAACAAATATCTCAGGCGATATTCTTCTGAGCGAATGCCAGCTTTTGCGTGGTACAGTGCATTCCCACAGATTATAACGCGCATCAGCCACCCAAATAAGACTGTGTGGGAAGCCTTACAATCGATCATTATTCGAGTGGCGTCGATGTATCCACAGCAAGCGCTTTGGAGTCTATTAGCTGTGCTTCATTCAAGGCAAGACGATCGCCGTGGACGGGGCACTGCGGTGCTGCAAAGGCTTCGTGTAAGTAAGAGACCTGGGCAATGTCATAGATCTACTAACAAAGATAAGGACGCTTCTAAAAAGAAAGGAGCCTCGCTCGACCTGAAGAACTTGATCATTCAGGGTCAGCGATTGACTGATGCACTGTTAGCCGCATGTGATGCGCCAGTAGAACAGCGTGTCGCTCATGTAAGTTTGTCAAAAGATCTCGGATTCAATCATAAACTTGCTCCCACGCCACTGGTTGTGCCCATTGAGGCCAATTTGCTTCCGAGTCTGCCGACAGGTAACGACAGCCAAATCATCCGTCGTCACAACCCGTTCCCGGCAGACGCAATTACTATACATGCATTCATGGACGAAGTCTTGGTTCTTTCTTCACTCCAGCGCCCACGCAAAGTTAATGTTCGTGGCTCAGACGGACGATCGTATGGGCTGCTTTGCAAGCCCAAAGACGACCTTCGCAAAGACCAGCGTCTGATGGAATTCAACGCCATGATTAATCGAGCACTCCAAAAAGATATAGAATCTAGCAAACGTCGTTTGTACATCAAGACTTACGCCGTGACGCCTCTCAACGAAGAGTGCGGCACCATCGAGTGGGTGGAAGGTTTAAAGCCTATGCGCGACATCATCCTCCGCTTCTACCGACAGCACAATATCCATATCGACTATTCAGAAATCCGTCTACTTCTTAATGAAGCGTCTTCTTCGCCATCTAAGATACCAATCTTTACTGAACGTATTCTGGGCAAGTTCATACCCGTGTTGCACGAGTGGTTCGTCGAGACATTCCCCGAGCCAGAAGCCTGGTTTGGAGCGCGACTACGATACACACGTTCTTGTGCCGTCATGAGCATCGTGGGCCACGTCCTAGGTTTAGGCGATCGTCACGGAGAAAACGTGTTACTCGAACAAGGCGACGGGGGGACATTCCATGTCGACTTCAACTGTCTGTTCGACAAGGGTCTTACTTTTGAAAAACCCGAGCTAGTCCCATTTCGCCTCACGCACAACATGGTAGATGCGATGGGCCCTCAGGGTGTGGAAGGGCCATTCCGCAAGGCCGCAGAGCTCACATACAAGTTGCTCCGACAGCATGAGGATACGCTAATCACGATTCTCGAGACATTCGTTCACGATCCAACGGCGGATTTTTTGGGAGGAAGAAAGAGAAAAAAAATCTTTGGGGTGCCAGATACACCGCAAGAGGTGCTGGACATTACCAGGGGTAAGGTGAACGGGTACCTCAAGGGTGAGAGTGTGCCATTAAGTGTGGAGGGGTATGTTGAGGCGTTGATAGCCATGGCGAAGGATCCCGGGAATCTCGCGGCGATGTACATCGGGTGGTGTGCATTTTTTTGATTGGTTTCAATAAGGCTTGTTAGTTTACGTCCAAAAGTGCAAAACACATTGCTTTGTCACGAGCAAATCACAGTCATGTCTCATTACGTGCCCAGAAATTGTTTGATGGAGTCTGTTAGTCTGCATGGACACGAGTAACTGTGGGTATTCCAGCGTCTGGCTGTCGACCCACAAGTCTGACTAATAGCTTATGACGCGCACCTTCACATTGTGCACGATCGCGGGTTGGGGTTGCGCGAACCAGATACCCATTTATATCACGACACTGACATGATGAGCGAATCCAAGGAAATGGTCGTTATAATTACTGGTGCTTCCAGAGGTAAGTGGAAGATTTTCGATCATGGAACGGAGTCTCCAGACCACGCTACAGTACCATACTTCTGGTCTTTTCATCTCAAGCACCTACTCACACGACCACGTGCTCTATTCGACATGATCACTTTCGAATCTGTCCCCTTCTCGTGAGAAACGATTTAATCGCTCCTTCTACTGTGTTGACTTTTGCACAGGTATTGGCCTAGCAACAGCCCACCACCTCCTCTCCACCTCCCCCTCCACCAAACTCTTGGTCATCGCACGTACTCGCGCCTCCCTCGAAGAGCTCCAACAGCAATACAGCTCTTCCCGCGTCGAAGTGCTTGCGGGAGACATCTCAGACCCTAGTGTTGCTCCCAAGGCCGTAGACTTGGCGATGAGTCGCTGGGGTAGATTGGATGCGCTGATAGTGAACCATGGGAGTTTGGATCCCGTGAAGAAGGTCGCCGAGAGTGGTGTGGGGGAGTGGAGGAATGCTTTTGATGCTAACGTTTTTAGTGCCGTGGGTTTGGCACGTCTCCCATTATATCACATCTATCAGAGAGCGTAGCTAATGCGTATGTAGGTCCAAGCAGCCCTCCCCTCCCTCCGAGCAAGCCATGGGCGTATCGTCCTAACCTCATCGGGCGCCTCCATCTCCGCCTACCAGGGTTGGGGTGCCTACGGTGCCGGCAAAGCCGTGCTCAACCACCTTGCTCTCACACTCTCGGTCGAAGAGCCAGATGTGATTACTGTTTCCATCCGTCCTGGTACTGTAGATACCGAGATGCAGCGAGAGATTCGGGAAGTACATCATGAGCGGATGAGCGAAGGAGACAAAAAGAAGTTCAGTGAGTTGAAGCAGGCGGGTAGACTATTGAGGCCTGAGCAGCCCGGACACGTCATTGCTGAGTTGGCAGTGCGTGGTGGCAAGGAATTTAGTGGAAAGTTTCTGAGCTGGAATGATGAGTTGTTGAAAGACTTTCAGGAAGCGGCTCCTTGGGTTGGTTGATACTTGAATGACAGGGTTGCTCCGGGATTTGGCGTCACCGACCAACAGCCCAGCTGGAGAGCGTCCAACAAGCACACAAAGGAATGACCATAGAGACTAGAAACATTGAGCCTCAGGACGGTTGAATGGGTTCTTCAGGCACCAGCGAGAGTATCGGCTTTCGTGGAAATGTCATCTTTCTCAACTGCTCACATATTATCCAACTAGGGTTGGGAGCCTCTTCAGGTAGTCGTGCACGGCTTCGGGACACAGTCAAAGCTTTCACCACGTTTACAACTAGGCCTCTGGCTAGTTTACTGCAATCTTTAGCATGTATTTTTCCCCAAGGAACTTATACAGTTGTCTCTGCTTACCAAAAACTATAACTACTAGGCAAAAGAGAAAAGGCGGCTATCGTAAATAGTGCAATATTTTTGATGTATTGGCCTCTCACTTCAATGGAAATTCGCCACTGTAATAGATGGTGTCCTGTCCGGTCGCCAACCCGAGCCGTAAAAGAAGAATATTTCCAATCACAAAGCATAGGGACACAACAGATAGAATCATCATCGGTTCATCTAGTGTATCACCATCGCATAGCATGAATAAGTTGAACGCCATTCCTAGGTATGGGTAGTCTACACGCGTCCACACAAACATCACTTTTACACCATTTCAACCTTGCCAGGTCTTCCCGCCAATGTATCCACATCAGTTGGCTTGGCAGGAGCGTGCGGTCTTCCACTCAACGTGTCCACCATTTCCTTGAGCGCCATCCAGAATTCGTGCTTAGGGCGACGACGATGCCACTCCGTCTCCTTCTTCTCCACCGACTCCATGGGCGAGAACAGCAGTTTTGAGCCCTTGATTCCAATAACGCTGACGGACAATGGATCGTTGTCGATTTCGTCGTGGTTCATACCCCCATATGTTTCAATGTGCTGCATAGCCTTGGTGGCAAAACGCACGGCTCGGACACGATCCATGGGCGAAGGAGTTGTTCCTTGCTGAAAATGACCGGGTACACCGTGGCGGGACTCGAATTTGCCCTTTCCAGCCTCAGCGATCATTTGGGCAATAATCTGGACACTGTAGGTCTTTGAGGCTTTTTCATTAACTAGGATCACCTTGCCGGATCTGCTGTTACCCTTGTCTTTGGTAAAGACGTCTCGGAGGTGGTCAATGTCACGATCGAGCATCTTCAGGTTGATTCCGTCTTCGGGTGTGTAAACGGCCAGGGCACCGATGCTAAGACCTGCTAGTGTGGCAATATAGCCGGACTCGCCCCCTTGGGTCTCGATGACGAAGACACGGCGACGAGATGCTGACGCGGACTGGCGGCAGGCATCACTGTATTGGATGAGTGCGTTTAGGCAGGTATCAGAGCCTATTGAGTATTCTGTTCCGGGTACGTTGTTTGAGATTGTGGCCGGAATGATGACCTGTGCCAACGTCAGTAAGCTGCAAAGCCCATGTGTTGAATTGACTAGTTGATTGATTGGTTGGTTGACAAACACGTACCATAGGTATCTTGAACGACTTGTAGTATTCGCGCCCCTTCCTAAGCTCAGAGACAGCGGTGAATGCCTCGAAGCCGCCTACGACGAAAAGTGCTTGAATATTGAACTTCTTGAACACAAAGGCCGTCGTCTCTAGGTCCTCGCTGGGGAGACCACGGTTGGTTCCAATCTCCGATCCTCCCTTGGATGCCCAAGTCTCGGCATCCATCCACTTGATATCTCGCACAGCACCAATAGGCTCGTCTGAATGATGTCGAATGATGCCTGGGAAACCGTTGTGGAGCGCAACTGGCGTGTGTCCGCGGGCGATACAGTAAGCCACAGCCGCACGTGTCGCCGCGTTCATGCCTCCGGCAGGAGCGCCAACATGGATGATACCGACGCGCATACGCTTATCCTCGGGAAGTAGAAGCTCGGGCTGGTCAGCGGCGGTAGTGATGTGGTAAGCCTGGTATTGCTGCTCGAATTCGGTGTCACGCAGCTGCATGGCCCTGTGGAAGTCCTTGTTCTCGATGGCGACGGCGACCTCTTTGGTTTGTGCCACAGCTTCGAGGAGTGGTCGTCGGACAATCTTGTTCTCCAACATGCAGATGACGGGACTGGGCGTGTCGGGGGTGGCTTCTAGGACGGCCTTGACGGCCTCGGCGCCCTGGAGTGTCGACAGCATACGGTCGTAGGCACACGGTGTGCCTCCACGCTGGACGTGTCCGAGTGTTGTGATGCGTGTGTCGAGCTTGGCCTCGTTGGAGAGGATGTCCTTGACTTGCTGGCAGGTGATTTTGTTGAGGTTGCGGTCAATGGCGCCCTCGGCCACGACAACAATGGTCTTGCGCTTGCCCATGTCCCGGTGCTTCTTGATCTGCCTGCACATTTCATGTTCCCAGCCCTCGTGCGGAGGGTTCTCTGGGGTGAAGACAAAGTCGGCGCCCGTGGCGACACCGGCACTGAGGGCCAGCCAGCCGCAGTGTCTGCCCATGACCTCAATGACAAAGGCACGCTGGTGGCTCACGGCAGTGGTGTCGACCGAGTCAATGGCCTCGCAGATGCGGCCGAGCGATGTGTAGCAGCCGATGGTGGCATCGGTCATGGACAGGTCGTTGTCAATGGAGCCGACAAGACCCACAATGTTGAGGTGCTTGAAAGGCTGGATCTGCTCGGCAGTGAGCTCGCCGTTCTGCACCAGTTCCTCCAGCAGCTCCGGCCACTCCCCGCGGAACTTGTCGGCACCGGTGAGGGAGCCGTCGCCGCCGCAGATGATGAGGGCGTCGATGCCCTTGACGATCATGTTCTTGGCTGCCTTGCGGCGGCCCTCGCGCTGCATGAATTCCATGCAACGGGCGGTGCCTATAAGGGTGCCGCCCTCGGACAGGAAGCCGCGGACATCCTCCCACTTCATCTCGCGGATCATGTCACCGCCCTTGACGAGGCCGTCGTAGCCCTCGTAGATGGCGTAGGCCTCGCAGTTGTTGTGGATGGCCATGCGGACCACGGCGCGGACTGCTCCATTCATGCCGGGCGCGTCGCCGCCGCTGGTCATGACGCCGATTCTCCGCTTCTTGCCCTCGAGGGGTGCGGGGAGGCTGGTGGGCGCCATGGTGTGCGCTTCCGGGGGCCGTGCGAGTGGGGTGTGGTGGTCGAGGTGGCTGTGGAGGTCGAGGTGGTTGCGGTGGTAGAGATGGTGGCACAAGGGCGGGGGTCGAGTCGGTCGTCTGTCTGGGAGGGTTTTGGTCGCCTCGCCTGGGCGCACTACCGGCAGCAGAGGAGGTGGTATGAGGTCAAGGTGGGTTTCCGTGCAAAAGTAAAAAGAGGGTCCACGAGCGTTGTTGAGAAAGGCCCGAAGCTTGACCCAGGTGGAGGAGGGAGGGGCAGGGAGCTTGCTGCGCCTATCCGCGCTGATGACGTGTGACGGCGATTGGGCGATTGGGAAGGGAGGTGCAGCCCGTCAATTGAGCAAACTCTGACGCCCTCTCGCGAGCGCCGTGGTTCTTGTATATACAGTACCTACTGTACCGGCCCTGTGCGCGATAAGGCGACGGGCGGCCGTGTGGCCGGTGTGAGGGGCGCTGCTCAGATGACGTGGGATGCCCCCGAAAAAGAAAAGCTCCCTGGGCCGCCGCGAAGTGGGGTCACACCACCGCGGCGAGGCCATGGCATGCCTCGCCCGCCAGGCACCGTTACTGTACTGGTCAGTCGCCAGTCGCCAGTCACCAGTCGCCAGTCGTCAGTCGTCAGTCGTCAGGCTGCTCGTCGCACGCTGTCAATCCAGCAAAAAGCCTGCATACATCACGCTTCTTGCACAGTCTTTGCAACACTCTGTGCACTTGCCACTAGGTACTGTACGTACATACTGCCACGATACACTCCATAGTCGTCTTACATGGCCTGACATGTGTCTCGGCCAGACTCGACCCACCTACAGTATGCTCAGAACAACGCCAACCCCCTCGCCTCACTCCAATGCACGCCTCGTGTCCACACCAACCCCGACAGCATCTCTAGTACGCCCCGACATCTTGTCCCTCCCTAGCCAGCGTTTCAAATACCCTTGGCGGTAGCTTGTATCTGATCAGTCCAGCAAACACCATGAGATCCTTGGCCTTCTGCAGCAGCTGATCGGCAAGCACCTTGCGCATCGGGTCGTCAAATTGCCCAGCGAGCAGATGCTCGCGATGGCGTGAGCAACAGCCAATGCACCAGAGCAGCACATTGCCAATGTTGCGTGCAATCTCCGGTGGGTAGGAAGAGAAGCTGTTCGCTGTCGACCGGATCTCGCTGAGGTTGCCCTTGGCTGACAAAGGAAGGATACGTAGGTTCTCGATTTGCTGCAAATCATCGTTAGTGCATCCCTGTAGAATACTTTTGGCCAGTCGACTTACGCCGAGTGCTTCCATGTAAGCCCGAGCCTCGATGGTCTTCTTCGCCTGGTTCAGTGTGTACAATATGCCAACCGTCTCACGGTTGACTTGCGACACCTTCCTCCACCACGAGTTGTTTTCGTTGTACAAGGCGAGAACCTTCTGGGCCAACTCGACCGGATCATCCGTTCCCAGCATACTCAAGCTGGCAGACGAGACTTCGGCAGCTTGTCGTTGTTGCGTTGTTTGCATCTCCGCAGGCGTCAGTTTAGGCTTCAACGGCTCCAGGCGCAATGGCTCCTGTCCGAGTTCAACAGACAGCGCTTCTGCGAGAGCACGATTCAGGATCGACACAACACTGTCATACTCACCAGCCAAGTGGCAGAGCAAGATAGCATCATTGGTGCGTCCATTGTCGTCAGCCATCTTAGCCGCCTCGCGTGTGATGGTGTTGAGCAGGCCGTGCTCGCCCTTCAGCTTGAGCAGAGCTACCCGTTCCTGGATCAGGCCAGGCGTGGTCTGTCCATTCGCTTTCACGTCACCCAGCAGCGTCGAAAACTCACGCGTCTCGAGAACAAGCTCTCGTAGCGCTTCGTGGCAGAGCTCGGCCTGTTGCCTGCCGGCTTCGCCTGGAAGGTCGGCATTCATGCAGATGAGGACCAGGTAATCGGCTGCAGCATCAGCCCGAGCGGCACGGAAATCACTGGTGTAGTGTCCAACCACGCGCCCGAAGTTGAGCTGTGGCTGTTGCCGCGTTGTGTACGTGAGAATTTCCCCGCCTGCCGTGGTCCAGTCGGAGACTCGTAGTAGCCCGTAATAGTCGAGCGCAATGGCGAAATGTACCGCAGACACGTAATTATGGCCGTAGAGGTAGTTGATAGCTGGCTCAAACAAACCAGCAAGTATCGAAAGGTAAAAGTAGACACCGTATCCACCAGCGGCCTCGGCATTGTCGTCCATGAAGTGGCGCTGACCAACCTCTTTGATCGTGTTTCGCAGCTCTTCAAGACCAAAGATCTCGCCAGCATTCTCCTCTGCTCGGTTACCCTCGCGAGCCAGGTTGAAATGCAACCAGGTCCAGTCGTCCATGTTCTCGTTGATTGGATGTAGATTACGCTTACTGATATCGCATCGGCCCACGATTTTGTAACATGCCAACCGGTAAGGATCCTCGGGTACATTGAGTCGCGTTCGCTGGGCATGCGTATGGCTGATCTTCTGCTGTGTGTCCGGGCTCAATCTACGTTCTGGATCAGTAGCATACTGTGTTATCGCGGCCGAGAAGTTCCTGTCCGTATTCTGGAAAAAGTTTCTCTTCTCTCGCACGTAATCGGCAGCTTCCGCAAGTAGACCACCTCGCAAAAGATAGAAGACAATCACCCATGGAAATTCCTCCCCAGCATCGCCAATCCGCTGGAAAAGCTCCGTATCCGGCCCCAGCTCTTTGAAGGCCACCCTGGCTCTCACAAACCCACGGATCTTGTTGAGCAGAGATGGCACACCGCCCACAAGAGCTTCAGCAGGATGCTTTTGTATGACTTCATCGACTTCCCTGAGGAACTTTGATTCTGTATACTTGAGAGCGCCGTCCAGGATCCGTTTGCGCATTCGTAGGCTGGCAACAGAGCTGGTCTGTTCGTCGAGATAATCCTTGGCAAAGCTTCGTTCCTTTGGCGGGTTCGATCCAGGGTTCGATGCCTCGAGTTCGTTCTTCTCGCCGATGATTGATACCAGTGCCCCATAAGCGTTGATGAAATGGTCAGAGTGTTCTGTGCCGGCCGCCTTCTCCACATCGGAGAATGCATGAAGTGGTGAGAAATTGTGTTCGCGCAGCCTTGCATCGTTGAGCCTCTTGACTTCGTCCATGAATCTCTCCTGCTTATCGCGAGCATATCGATCTTGGGGACCAGCTTGGCCACCCAACACTGACCTATCAGAGCCATCACGTCCACCGAGCACGCTCGTGGATGCCCCGAGAACAGGTGGTCCATTAGATGTGGCCCCGAAGGTCGATTTTCCGTGGACAGACGCGCCCTTGGGCCCCATAGAACGTCCTTTGCGGTTCGAGCGTCCAAAAGCCCCACGAGCTGTACTACCAAACATAGCCTGAGAAGCTGCCAGATCCTCGCTCTGCCTGCCCAGGCCAAAGTGCTCATAGATTCTCTGACGTTGTTTATCCCACTCGATCTGAACATTGTCTTCAAGGAATGTGTCGAAATCACGCTTCGACTGTTCCAGGCCCTCCTGTATGAGTGCCAAGGTCGACTGAGTGTGGAGATTTGAAATGTAGCCATCGACATCGTGATCCAGGAAGCTATGTACCTGCCCGTTTGCGGGAATACCGGCTTGTGTCGAGAATTGGTTAAGGTCGCGAAGGGTACTGCCCATCTTCACGCCGGAGGCAGAGAGCAGGTAGTGCCTGCAGCCAGTCAGTTCAAGTGGAACAAAAGCACATGGAGCAACTCACGCAGCACGCTCTTGCGCGCGGTCCTGCACCTGATCCGCCGAGGGACCGCCAGCACCCAGGTTCCGCACTTTGCGGGCAATGTCTCCCAAGCCCAGCTGCAATGAGGGCAGCTCATCAAAGTGACTAGTACCATTCTCGCCAGCATTGCGCTTTCGGCCTCGCTCCAGAAGGTGGTCAAAGTGCGCAGAGCGCGTGGTGCCTGCAGTGGACTGGGATAGAGGCGCGCCTTGTTGCGACTGCTGCTGTTGTGGCTGTTGAGGCTGCTGCTGGGTCGAGGCACCGCCGAATAGAGACGATTGCCCGGGACCGCTCGTTTGTTGCTGGTTTGTTGTCGTCGATTGCGCGCTTGTGTTGTTGAACAGTGACAGCCCACTCGTTTGCGCCTGCGGTTGCGACGTCGAACGTGCACCAGCGAACAGCGAAGGTGTGGTGGTTGCTGTCGAATTTGCTCCACCGATCCCACCGCCATAAAGCCCTCCGCCGAAAGCCCCGCTGCTTGTCTGTTGTGTTGTGCCGCCTTGCGCGTTGGTCGAGCCTCCGCCTTGATTGCCAAACAAGCTTGGTGTCGTTCCAGTCGATGTGCCAGTGATTCCGCTAAAGAGACTTCCCCCAGTCGCGGCAGCACTTGATGCAGGCTGCGCGCCTCCCAGGCTACCGAAAAGCGACATAGTGGATGTGTTGCGTGTCGTTGATTGTATCAACAACCGTAGAGAATAGGAAATCGCGTGGTTCAAGCTCCCAGAGTCCGTGCACCAACTTGGGAATTCCTGACAATCACGTTCCAAATACTCCACACTGTTCAGCGCGACTGCATTACTTGGTATACTCAAAACTCCATCTGGGCACTGTTGAATGTCTGAGAATAGTCGCGGAGATACGCCATACTTCTCACTTCGTTAACTAGCACTTGTGCTTGCAGATCAAGCTGTGCAGCTACACTGGTGACTTTGCGGGCGTTTGACCATACTCGTTTGATGCAGAACAAGCAATACAGACATGAAGCGAACACATCACGCTTGCTTGACATAACTAATATTCTTCTTGGATGCGTTTGTTGAGTCGAACAATGTGACGGATGACCTTTCAGATGGTATACACACCTTGCACGCTGTCACCATCTGAATCAGTTATACAAACTTACTTAAGCAGCGCGTATAAACTAATTCAAAGCCCACACCTACGCTCTTGCCTTCAATTTTCCCACTCATCACTACATTCTACTGCGTAATGCCAAGTCCATATCTTCCGCTTCAATTCGGCCTGATCGAGGAAGGGTGGAAACATCGAGTAGCCGAATATGCTCGCGAATCTGGCCTTCCGCCGGCTTGGTACCAAGATGGCCGCAAACTCGCACAAAAGAAGACCTCAAAGGCCTTCATCTGGCCCAAGGACGGAAAGAACGGCTCTAACTGGGGCCGTCTCAAAGATGTCCTGCGGAACGATGGTCCTGACATCTATGTTGCATTCGGAGCCAACAAGAACGACTGCGTATCGAACCGACCCACGCGAGCTCAGTGGTCCAGGCATTCGAACTTGGACGATCGGGGTATAGGCTTCAGGTTCAAGGCGAAGAAATACTCTCCTTGGACGCGGGACGGCGGACTCGGGGGGCGACCGCCTTGGAAAGAATATGACTTCCGTACACGAAAATATATTACACCACATGACGAAATGTGGTCAGATGCTATCTGGCAGCCGGAGCCATACAAGCACAGACGACGGAACAAGTTCCCTGAAGCCGTACGAGACACGTATGGCCAATGGTGGCAAAACGACTCGTATCTGCCGCAATTCCTGGGTGGACACATTGACAACGATTTTGGCCAAGGTGCTCTAGGTTTGCATCTGCCTTACATGTATACCGCGTGACTTTGATGGAAGTATTCGGTATGGTTGAGGTAGACTATCCAATGCAACCTTCATGGAAGGCTTGCCATACTGTCTCGGGCGATTCATTTGCATCTCCAATTTGCATGCGTCGTCTCGCGGTCGGTAACAGCATAGTATGGTCAAGAGGCCTAGCGCATTTAGCACAAATTGTTGGCTTCACAGTCTTGTATGCGGCTATCATATCCTGCTACTGTCAGGCTATCCATCTATAGATGAAGAATGAGTGCATAAGGAGCATACCAACAGATGTTCCAGGTCATTTGCCTTTGGACGTGATGCAATACATCTTGTGATTGCTCGAAAGGGCTCTTTCTGTCCCAAACAGTCACTGGTAAGTTTGTGTCGGCCGTCAGTGTCGCGTTCAACAAGTATAGCGAACTGTAGCTTTGTCGAATTGGATATGAGTTGTATCTGCCTCGAGTGTTAGTGCAGATAGAGTGAGTATGAGCAGCTGGCATACAAAGATGTTTTGATTATCATCTTGAATATTCACCTGAATATCAGGGTGTTGCTTCTGGAACTCGACCACAATGCGTGACACATCTTCATTATTGAGATTAGCCCCTGTATCTTCTACGCTTTCGTCATGTCCATTCGGGATTGAATCAGTCTTATTGCGCTCTCTCTCACGCCAACCGTGAGGTGGCGTCAACGCACTCGCAGAAAGATCTGAACTGGAAGCGTAACTCTTTCTAACATGCTCAAAAGTGTTCTGATTCTCAAGACTCTTCCACTGTTCGCTGAGGTCCTTTATGCCATTCTGTGAACTCAAAGCGCCTTGCGCATACAGTTTGAATGTAGTAGAAGTGAAGGGCTGGTGGAACGGCTCCACTATCCGTGGGATGGCGAGGCGAAGATCATCGATCTATTATTCGTTAGCTCTGTCTCTGTGTGTGAGCGCTGGCATTCTTCATTACTTGTGCCTGTAGTCGCTCTAATTGCGCCAGCGCTGAGGTACACTGTGCTTCGTCCCAGCCAGCACCGGGCTGGCCAGCATCATCGGCAACACTCATGATCCTACGATATTAAAGCCGAGGAGAGCAGAATAATAAACTGTGCGTGATTGTGACTACTGCGGAGGGGGAACGCTGTTATTGGCGTGGGATGCTGTGGTGGCTGAGACGTCCAAGTAAAGAGGGAGCAAGCAATGGTCGTTCGAAGTCCCACGCTTCAAGCTTGGAAGCCAGCGGTCGGCAAGGTTTCGGGGCCGTGCCAGCTAACGTTTAACCCTGTGACCCCACACGAACGCGCTCTCACGTGGTTCGCAGATCCCTCCAATGGATGCAGGTGGGTGAAGACCTGCTCGACCTGCTTGACCACCTTCAGCCCCAAGTCGTTGGTGTCTTTGACACACATAGTATTGTATGTATGCTCAAGCCGATTTCTTACGAACGCTTCTTGGGAATTGTAAGTTCGTACTTGGCCCAGCACATGATGAACTCAACCGTATGGCAAATATGTTGCAAAGACGATCGAACGCATTCAAATTCACATTTTGATAACAAATGGCATACTGTGCAAAACAACCGCAACGCTCAAAAAAAGCACAACTATGTACAGTACTATATGGTCTCATGTTACAAGAATGAGTAGCCTACAGCTTGGATTTCTCTCTCAGAACTTTCTCTTGAGGTCCGAGGAGCGGATCGTAGACGTTTAACCCAAGCGTGTCATGCGGCACAGGCGCAGTGTGCATGCTCAGACCTCGCGTGTCTAGCATCGAAGGGTTCAGATCGGCAACACACGAGGCTCCGATCAAACGCATGTTCATCTCCATCTCGTCTTTCAGCAACTGCATCGCGCGGTCAACACCTGGCAGCCCGTACGCAGACATGGCATAAAGAAACGGTCGTCCTATTCCCACACCCTTCGCACCCAATGCAACAGCCTTGATAATGTCCGTTGCCCGGCGCACACCACCGTCGATGTACACCTCAATGCGGTCCTGCCAGCCCCGCTGACGGAGGACCGGCATCACCTCAGCAAGGACCTCGACGCCAGAGCGAGCAAAGTCGAGCTGGCGACCTCCGTGATTCGACAGAACAACGCCCTCCACACCTACTTCGACTGCGCGAATTACATCTTCCACGCATTGGACGCCCTTCAGAATGATGGGCATCTTAGTGATGCTCCTAAACCACGGGATGTCCTTCCAACTCAAGCTCGGGTCAATGAAGGACGAGATGGCTCGTGCGGCGCCTTGACTTCGGTCCACATTGTCGCCGCTGGTGCTCTGCACATTGCTCCCAACATCCTCGAACTTGCTGCGCATGTCTTTCTCACGACGGCCGAGCTGTGGCGCATCGACAGTGATGAAGAGGCCCTTACAACCGCGCTTTTCGGCGTGTTCGACAATTCGTCTCGTGACTTCTCGGTCCTTGTTCACATAGAGCTGCAACCACTGAACTTGGGCGTCTTTGGCCTCGTCCACGATCTCATCGAATGAGCACGATGCAAGCGTCGGGATCATCTGGATAACGTTGTGCTTGTGCGCGGCCCGTGTGAGAACAACTTCTCCTTCTGGGTTTCCAAGCTTGCCCAGCGCCGTCGCGGTCACATAAAAGGGTATGTCGACTTTGGCACCGAACATGGTTGTTGTTGTGTCCACCTTTTCGACATCGACGAGGACTCGTGGTCGGAACCAGATTTTGTGGAATGCGTTGTGGTTTTCACGAAGGGTCTATGTAGATGAGCAGCTGCGGCTGTACAAGTTTGACATGATCTTACAATCTCATCATCAGCACCGCTCGAGTAGTATGCCCACGCTGACTTCTTCATGACGTTGCGTGCGACAGCCTCGAAGTCCATGAGGTTGTAGCATTGTTCCAAGATGGGCATGCGCTCGATGCGCTTTTGTCGGTCCTGCTCATCAGGGTCGTGTTCCTTGGCCTCTTCCTTGACGGTGGCCATGTCCACCTCGCCCAAATGCTTTGACTGGTGCAAATACTTGTCGAGCGTGTCGGGAGGGTGGATGGGCTCGTACGCTTCGGTGGCGTCTTTGCCAGCATACTTCAAGATGATCTTTGCACCTCCGGGATGCTCTGGCAGGAACTCGGTGACATCGTAGGCGCGACCGTGGACAATGACCCAGCACGATTCGCTGTTGCTGTGCTTTGCGATCTCCTCGCCAGTGAGCTTGACCGCTTGCGTGTTGTGGCTAGTGCGATTCATTGCAGCGATTGTGTGGAATGGGGAGATTGGAACAAGGAAGGAGATGGGTTGATTCAAATGCTCGGTCTGAAATCACGGCAGAACCAGCCACTAGGCGACGCGCAGATGGCAAAACCCACGGACTGAGCTAGGATACTGACGGAATCAGTGAAGTCCAGCTTGGCTCGGTACATTATGTCCCCGCAACGAGCTTCGGAAGCTGCCCACGGCGGAGCGATGCCCCAGACGCGGGACGAGCCAGGCGAGGGCGGGCAGGGGCGTCAAAGAGGTAAGCCGTGTCGGCTCTTTGTAATGCGCCTCGCTGATAGGAGGCGCAGGCCCGTGGCGGCAGCGCAGACCGTGTCCGAGGCTGCGCGATGCCAATCTTTTGATGTTTGTTCTGCGCAGTCGGTCGCATGGAAGTCATCCTGGCCTGGCCAGCACTTCCAATCGGACGCGTTGCACCTCCGTCCGCCCAGCACGGTGGTGGTGGCGGCGGCCCAGGCGATGACGTGTGCCCCGAGGGCCAGGGCCACAGGGAGTGGACAGCAACCACGACGCGTCTTGCACAGACAAAGCCGTGCATATACATAGAACAGCCCGCGCCCTGCGCTCTGCCATGATCACTACCGTGTACCCATCCATGATCCCGATGCCCATGCCACCACCATCTCCATCGCCATGGGCAGCGCAGGCCTGTCTGACTGCGCGCGCATCGCGATGGCTGTCACATGGCCCGTAGCCAAGCAATCCGCGGGCAAGCGCCAAACGGACCTGCCATGTCACTCGTCGTCGTGTGCCTCAGCTGCACCCTTCTCATAACTCGGAACACGGCTACGTCAGGTTTCTGGCCTGCTCATGTCCCCATCCACGACACGCTGCCGTCCACTCGCCATGCAACTTGTCCTGCGACCGCCAACGAGACGCCCGCTCCTTGCTGTCCAGGCCCAAACAAAGCACCGTGCTTGACATCGCTGCCCAACACCGCACATACATCATCTCCGCACATCCGCCTGTCGTGCGCGCCTTCACCCAGTCTCTACGTGCGCGCGTCTTCACTCCAAGCGACACTGCCGTCATGGCGAACAGCCTTGAGGCCAAGATCGTGGTGCTGGGCAGCCAGGGCGTTGGCAAGACGTCTCTCGTCCACCGCTACGTGAGAAACGCATTTACACCGCCGTCCACACAGTCCACTGTCGGCGCATCGTTTCTGACCAAGAGAGTTGTCGACGTGGATTCTTCCACGGTGGTTCGGCTACAAATCTGGGACACGGCTGGGCAGGAGAGGTTCAGATCAATTACAAAATTATACTACAGAGGTATGTCTGGCTGCACTAGTCCGCCCTCTGTGCGAGTGCCCAACACAGCAATACCCTCGTCTTATGATGATATGCCCCAAGTGTCGTCGTGCAAGCAAAAGGCTGATTGGTTTGTCAACAGGCGCAAATGCAGCTGTATTATGTTATGACATCACAGATCCTCAATCCTTTGAAGAAATGGGCCGCTGGCTAAGAGAACTCAAGACCAATCTCGGAGATGACGTGATCCTCCATGTCGTTGGGACCAAGTCAGATGTGGTAGCCGAAGATCCATCGAAACGCAAAGTCCCCTTTGAGCGCTGCATCGCGTATGTTGCCGAGAACCTGTACCCCCCCCAGGCTGTTCCGGCACCCCATAATCAAACCACTGGCTGGGGCTCAGTGCCGGCGGCATTCCAAAGTGGTGCGTTGGCGTCGCCTCAAAGCAATAGATCTAGTGGATTCTGGGGGCAGGACATTGGTTGGGACTGTTGCCATGAGATTAGCGCCAAGGACGGCGAAGGTGTAGATGAAGTCTTTCGGGTCATCACCAGGAAGCTTGTTGAGCAACAACATAGGAAATTTGAGGAAGAACAGAGAGCTCTCGCAATGGTTGGCATGACACCTGGCGTCGACACTCATGGCAACCAAGGCTACTTTGACTATCCAGGGAACAGCAACGGTAGCTTCAGAGTTGGTGCAGGTGATAAACGGCGGAGCTGGCTTGGTTTTCCCACTACTCCAGGCGTGGTCGGACATCAGCAGGAATGGGAAGATGACATTGATAGAGTACAGAAGAGCAAGGGAGGGAGGTGCTGCTGACTGGAGAACACCAGAGCGGCGAGTGGCACAACATCACTTCGGCTTTAATTCGAGATACCCACCATGCTTAATGATACCCATTTATACTAGACACTGTCCGACAACTTGATCACACAATCTGACATTGCATGGTGAAAAATGCGGAGGATCTTTGAGACTCTTGGACGCTGTAATCATCTTTCATTCAGTAGAGCAGAGGACGACTGTCTGCTCCTTATTCGAGCGCACGTGTCATGACAGCTCAGGAAACTCCTACTTTAGGCGTCCTTTACCCTATCAAACACCTTGATGCCAAACTTCCACACTTCATCGACTACCAGTGTCCTCTCGCCATCAGTGCCACCGTCTTGGAGGTCAAGCACCACCAAGTCCGCATCAGCGCCTTCTGTCAACGTCCCCTTCACCCTTTCCACACCCAGCATCCTAGCCGGCGTCTCCGTGACAGCCTTCAATGCCTGAGGAACACTAGCGCCAGTCCAGTTCAAAAAATTCGTTACACAATCCACAAGCTGGATACTACTTCCAGCAATTTTGCCATTCTCTTCCAGTGTTAGCAACGCCCCTGCTTTGACGATACGCGACCCATTTGTCCAGTCATACGTTCCGTCAGGCATACCTGCCAGTCGCATCGCGTCTGTGACTAGGATTAGACCTTCGGGATGCGCGTTCCATGCGATCTTAATCGAGGTGGGATGGAGGTGGATTCCATCTGCAATGATACCAAAGTACGGTTTCTTGATCGAGGATGATGGTGTACCCAAGAGCCCGAAGATGCCTGGGTTGCGGTGGTGCAACGGTCGCATGGCGTTGAATAGATGTGTGATCATGCTCACACCTGACTTGACACTTGTCTTGGCTTCTTCATACGAGGCTTCTGAGTGTCCGATTGAGACGATGATGCCGCTTTCGGTCAGCGCTTGGATGGAGGCTAGGGCGCCAGGTAGTTCGGGGGCGAGGGTGACAAGCCTGATGGTAGAAGGGCTAAGGTTGGTATCACCATAGCAGGCAGACAGCGACGGCAAGCCATCAACGGGCTGACGAAGGACAGAGGTGTTGTGGATGCCATTCTTGGTAGGACTGATGAAAGGTCCTTCGCAATGGGCACCCAAGGATTCTGAGCCGTATGAAGCATCGCGTGCGTGGCCTGACGGGCCAAGGTGTGGAAGTGTCTATCGTGGCATTAGTACAATCGGTCTATCGAAGACTGTGTCGCACTGATGGCTAGGGACCTTTTGGTAAACTTCGGGAAGCTGAGATGTCAGCGTCGGGAGGTACGATGTGACACCTGTCGCGACCAGACTTCGATTGACGCGGAGCACCCCCTTGCTGTAGGATGAAGTCCCGTCATTTGGGACAACAGAAAAATCGAATCCGTAGGCACCATTGAGCTGTGTATCGATGAAGCCAGGTGACAGTATACGGCCACCAACATCGACAATTTCCTCTGGAGCAGTCCGGTGCTCGTACAATATCTCTTGTCCATTCAGGATCTTGCCTGTCACAGAGCTCACCCAGAGATCGGCCTTGACCAAATGGTCGCCTTTGACCAGCAGGCAGTTGGTGAACTTGATGACGCCAGACGAGCCCTGAGCACGGGCAAAGGCTCCGCTCATGGGCGCAATCGACGGCATCTCGACAAGCAAGGCACCAAGGCGCTTGGCCGGGCAGGGATCACGGGAGGAAGCTGGTAGGCTGGAGGCTGGAGACTGGAGACTGGAGGAAGGGCCTCAGGGCGGACGGCCAGGGAAGAGGCAGGTATGAGAGGTACGAGAGGTACAAGGCTGTGGCGATGGCCGGAAGAGGAAACAAGGGTTGGTGGGTTGCACGCGGTCAAGACGATTTGCAGCGGATGCTCAGCAAGCCTCAACCGAAGCAGAGGCAGCACAGCTCATATCATATTGCGAGAGAAAAAAACTTGCAGACGATCTTGCTGACATGACGCCGTGCACACCCTGGAGGGGCGTGGACACTGGACAGGCGCCCGTCACAGCAAATCTCCTCGAGGCTCGAGGCTACCGGTACCTACCTATGCGGCGCACGCGTCCGATGCGTCCATGCCCACTGGCCGTTGGAGTCGACGTGACACAGGAAAAAGGGCCGTCGAGCTTTTTCGAGCTTATCGAGCCGCTGCCGCAATTCTGGGGCCACGGTGGGAAGCCAGACAAGGTGGTATCGCAACGGCTGTCGCTCGGGAGGGGTGGTGTAACAAGGCGCCAACGTCGACAATCGACGGCGCGTCTTCGCTTAGCCATCCATGCCGGCTCCGAAGGCGTGAATGCTACCGTTCCATCTTCCCCATCTTTCCCCCATAAACGACCTATCGCGAGTCACGTTCAAGCCTCAGTCTCCATCGCCGACCCAAGTCGCAGCAGACCCGGACACGTCGGGCGTTGTCATCATGGCCCGCCCGGAGAAGCTGGAGCCCGTGTGGGAGGATCTCGACAGGTGAGCTTCGCCGTCCGCTTGATGCGCAAATGCGACCCGGGGTCCGGCTAACCTTCGTTTGCATGCTGCAGGACAATGGTGGGTCGCTTTCGCCAACGCGCTGGCGCTGCAGGTGCATGAGCTAATTACGCCTGGCAAAGGGCCAATTGTTCATGATGGGCTTTGACGGCACGTCGATAACCCCCCACATCAGAACGCTCATCGAGGAACACCACGTTGGCAGCCTACTGCTAACTGCCAAAAATCTCAAATGTGAGCGACTTGATCCCCGAGAACCGCCTGCGTGTTGAGACGAGACGAGACGACACGTGACCCCAACCCAGCATTCTCACCTGCATTCGCACCACCAGACCTAACATGCCGCAGCTGCTGAAGAGACGACAAAGCTGTGCTACGAGCTGCAGAAGATTGCCCATGATGCCGGTCATCCAGTCCCCCTGGCCATCGGCATCGACCAAGAAAACGGCGGCGTTAACAGTCTCTTCGACGAGATTTACATTCGGCAGTACCCCAGTAACATGGGCATGGCGGCAACAGGCTCAACCGATCTCGCATTCGATGTAGCAAAGTCCACTGCTCAGGAAATTGCTGCCTGTGGTATCAACTGGATCTTTGGACCCTGCCTGGACGTACTTACGAATGCTCGTAACCAACCTCTTGGTGTCCGCACAGCTGGCGATGACCCTCAGGAGGTGTCTGCGTTTGGCTGTGCCTTCATGCAGGGCTACAAGGAAGCTGGCGTCGTAACACTAGGGAAGCATTTCCCTTCATATGGCAACCTCGAATTCCTAGGGTCTACTCTGGATGTACCGATAATCACAGAGTCCTTGGAGCAGCTCAGTCTTAGTGCCCTTGTGCCGTTCAAAAAAGCCATCGAGAGGGGTCTTGACTCTATGATGGTTGGTGGTTGTGCAATGTCTTCGGCTGGTCTCAACGCCATGCACGCCTGTCTGTCGGAACAGGTCGTCGACGAGCTGCTCCGCAAAGACTTGAAATTCGACGGTGTCGTTGTTTCGGAATGTTTGGAAATGGATGCCCTTAGTCATAACATCGGTGTAGGCGGCGGTACAGTCATGGCCGTGAATGCTGGCTGCGATGTTGTGCTACTATGCCGCTCCTTCTCACTACAACAAGAGGGCCTCAAAGGCCTCAAGACTGGTATCGAGAGCGAGATGGTCTCCAAGGAGAGAATATTCAACTCGCTGCGACGCGTCTTGGCGATGAAGAAAAAGTGCACCTCATGGGAGAAAGCGTTGAATCCGCCAGGAATCAACTACTTGGACACACTTCAACCCTCACACACAGCACTTTCGACGAAGGCTTATAATAGCTCTATTACGGTTGTGCGCGACAAGAACAGGCTGCTACCGTTGACGAATATCTTGGAAAGCGAAGAAGAACTTCTTCTCCTGACCCCGCTCGTTAAGCCTCTAGCTGCATCGGCTGCATCGCGAGCATTGTCTGATGCTGCCAGTGGTGCAGCAAGCCACTCCCCGGAACCTGCAGCATGGGAGCGGAGTTCGTCTGTCATGAGCGGTGAACGGGTCTTCAGAGAATTGGGACGTTCCCTAGCGAGGCAGCGCAACGGACGCGTTTTACACACATCGTACACTGCGAATGGAGTTCGTCCAGTGCACGAGAATCTCATCAATCGAGCGAGCGCGATCATTGTGCTGACGGCTGATGCAAACCGTAACCTTTACCAAAGTGGCTTTACGAAACATGTGTCCATGATATGCAACATGCAATACACGACTGGTGGCGAGCGGCGTGAGAAGCCTCTGATCGTTGTAGCGGTTAGCTCACCCTACGATTTCGCTATGGATACATCTATTGGCACATATATCTGTACCTACGACTTCACCGAGACGGCGCTCAACTCCCTTGTAAGGGTTTTGTATGGCGAGCTTACCCCGACCGGTACATTGCCGGGAACAATCAGTAAGAGTCAGAAGCTACATCCCTCAAGACAGCATTGGCTAGTCGAAATCTTCAATGAAGATCGAGACGCAAACGCTCTTGACAATCTCATCTCTGCAGTCATAGCCAGCACAGCACCAAGTCAGCGTTCGGAGCTATCTAGCGCAACTTCCAACTCGTTCGTTCTCCATCATGCAGAGGTCGAAGAATCACATTTTGTGGTGCGGAACAGTAGTACACAAGCTCTTTACGGCTTCGTCGCAACCTATTTCTTCAGATCGACGGGCACTGGGGTCATTGCGGCGTTGTTCGTCGATCCAGCTCGGAGGAAGTTGTCCATTGGCCACTCTTTACACAACCGAGCCATACGCACACTGTTGCAGAAGGAAGGCATTAAACGGTTTCAACTGGGGTCTCGGGTGCCTAGTATGTACCTGGGGATACCAACAGGCCACGGCAATGAACGAAAACGACTGCGCTCGTGGTTTGCAGGTCTTGGCTGGGGAGCTGCACTCTCTCGACCTGTGTGCAATATGGTCGCCCGCAACCTCCAGAGTTGGAACCCACCTGATGGTATGGCCAAGAGCCTCGCCAGCGCTGGAGCCCAATTTGATCTTGTGTATGGATGGGATTACGCAGGACCAATTCTGGACCACATCAAGACCAGCAACCGTCAGGGCCTAGCCGAGGTGTACAAACTTGCACTCAATGATCCATCTGCCTGCGGTATCATCCGTGCCAAACGGCCAGAGGATGGCGCGCTTGTAGGTACAGTTGTCCTCTACAACCACCATTCTCGACTGTCAGAGTACATACCTCCTCTAAAAGACCTCAACGAGGCAGCAGGCGGCATCTCTTCGCCCGTAATATCACCCGGCGTCGGAGAATATTCGACATTGTTGCAAGGGTTGATCCTCCTTGGGATGCGCCAGATCAAACAGCAGGGTTGCAACGCCTGTCTGCTCGACTACGTACGTGACGAGGTGCTCTTCTTGTTGGTGGATGTTACTGACATGTGCAGATGGACGGGGACGGCAACTTTGACGGGTTCTCTGCAATGGGCTTTGACGTAATGCACAACTTTGAGGAAGTCAGTTGTGACGCGGCTACTTGGACCATGATACCACCTGCTTGAAGCTGAATCCGATGGGCGTTTTGGATGGTAACACATTATTTTGGAGGCCGGGTGCTTCGGAATAGCATGATAAAACGAGGCTGGGACTTGGCCAGGTATCTGGGGGGTTGGCGTACAGCGCATTGTCCCCGTGGCCCCAGAATTGTAGACGAGACACATTTTATCAGGCGGTAGGTAGACAGTAGACTGGGACACATGCGATGTGATGATTGGCTTCAAAGAGAGTACGTCTACATCGGATGCCAGAACGCGAAGATGGCCCATGCGTGACTTTAGCACCCAAGGGAGGCGTATTCAGGTAGAGTGGATGATGTGTGCAGACGTGTGAAGTGAATGAAGGTCGACTTATTTTTAGGCGGGCGCTGGGTGGGCCATGGCGGAGAAGGAGCCGGGAGGGGGGGGGGGGGGGGAGGAGGGGAGAGACGTAGGCGCCAATGATCGTCAGGGCTTGGGCTTGGGGGTGTGTTCGAGAAGGCCATCCGAAGGCGCTGGGGACCTGGGGTGCGCCCTGCCTCGTGACCCTCTCCTTCACTTGACACCACGTACAGTAGATAGATACTGCACATACGACTCTGCTGCCAACATAGTCGGAGACGCCAGGACGCCAGGACGCCAGGACGTCAGGAGTCGAGACCCCAGAGGCCTATCTGCCTCCGCCATCGCATGCCCTCGTCCCCATCCAGAGCTGTCTTGTCGTCGTGAGCCGTGGTAGGCCGCCCCACCCGCAAGTGGCAGCTAGCACTCCCCTTGGCCGCGACTGCATGTGATCATTGTCGCACAGCTTCAGCACCCGCCGCTGGAGCAGCCAGAGTACAGAGGTATTGCTTGGTGTGCGCGCGCGCGCTGCTGCGACGTGTGTTGTGGCCTGCCGCACCCACTGCACAGTCCAGTATACAGCCCAGTCCCGTCACGTCCAGTCGAGTCCACGCCCACGACACCAGACGCCAGACACCAGACACCAGACACCAGACACCAGACACGCCCGCGACACATCGCATCGCGACACACGACGACACGCCCACGCGCCCGCGACGACTGCGCGCACATGCGCCCCCTCGCCGGCGACATTGCCCCCGGCTGCCTGCCCGTCCCGCGCCATGGAGCACTTCGACACCCTCACCATGTCGTACATGTCGACGCCGATGCCGCTGCAGACGGTCCCCGCGCCCGACCAGCAGCTCGCCATGCCCATGGTGCCCATGGACCACTACGACCAGCGCTCGGCCTATGACGCCGCCGAGACCTTTGCCGGGTAGGTCACGACCCTCTGCTCCCTCTGCGCCGCTGCTGACCCCTCTGTGCGGCAGGAGCGAAGACGCCTTCTCGACCTACCACCTGCAACAGCCCCCGCCCCACGTCAAGCGCTTCCCCAGCACCTACGAGGACCCCTTCTCTGATGTCCAGAGCGGCTACGAGCAGTCGCTCCACCCCCACGACCACAATGGCATGCCCGAGAGCCCCAGCATCGACAGCAACAACAAGCTGCTCAGCTTCTCCCTGCCCGTCGTCCCCTACACCATCCTTAGCTATGCCATGCAGCGCGTCTCCATCTCCATGGCTGCCCAACTACACGGCATGTTCTTTCTCGCCGAATCGCCCTGGGCCACGGCCAGCGACGTGCAGACACCCCCGACCGAACTGACGTGCTACCGCCGCAATCTCTTCCAGATTACCGGCACAGTCACCCTCCCACGGAGCCTGCAGTACCTTATGACCGACCAGGGCGACCAGCTTCCCATCCTTGGCCAGGAGCTCACCATCTCGGCCGCAGAATCTCTCGAAGGCAACGCCGTCAAGATTATATCAGTCCCATGGAAGACGCCTGCCACCAGCACCGCACCGGTAGAAGACAAGACTGAAAAGGAACCACCCACCTACCCTCTGGACCTGTCCACTGGCCAGGATATGGATTCCGACTACGTCAGCTTCCCCATCAGCTGGAAGAGACTGCAGTTCCGCATAGCCACGGCGAACAATGGCCGTAGGAAGGAGCTGCAGCAGCATTTTGTAGTGCGGCTCAAGGTTGTGGCGACGCTGGCTACGGGCGCCAAAGTTCCCATATGCGAGATTCAATCGGGAGCCATCATTGTGCGCGGCAGGAGTCCACGCAACTTCCAGTCTCGAAAGGATATGCCCATAAGTGGAGGAAATGCTTCCGCCCGGAAGACTTCTCATCTCACACAGCAGTCTAGTAGGACTCCGACAGGCGACACTCACCAGAACAAACATGGCCATCCACAAAACCCCTCTGCGGCAATGTCGAAGCCACCAGACATGATGCAGGTTCCTTATGACTTCAATGCCGACAATGTGCCACCATCCCCAGATTTCCTGGATTGGAAGGTCCCAGCTGGAGCTATGACTGCCATACCGCCTGATCCCCCATCATCACAAATGCACCACGTCACCCCATACGCTCATTCCACGCCTGAAATATCGCGGAGCGTTCCACCCCAGCAACGTCCTCCTATGGCACCTGTGACACTCTCTCTGACCGACGACGAGCCTAAAAAGGTACCGTCTCCGAATGAGCAAAACAAGAAGCGCGCCACACCCATACGGCCGCCTTCATTCTCCATTGGCATCATCAACAGCCCGGACGAGAGTGCCGACTTGCTGTACGAGTACTTCCCGCTGGGCCTAGATGACTGGATGCCACCTGTCGATGCTGTGTACCGACCGCATGTCGTTCACCACACCAACCTTCCACAGGATCCAAAGGCACTCGCTGTCAAGAGCCGTTCCAAGAGGTACTTTTCAGACGCCTGGTGAAGAGCTGGCTTAGCCTCTGTCTGCCCTGGGGTTCCTGTGGCTGACAACGGCACACGAAATGAAGGTGATGCCGCTAGGTGTCATGCGCTTGCAGCTTGCCAACATCTTCTCGTTTCAATTCATCGCACGTTGGTGTGCAAATACTACGCCTTCTAATCGAAGCAGTTAATCCGTAAGATCAACCGCTCGTAGGAGTCGTCTTCACTTCTGGTGGTCATCGTCAGCGTGCTCCAAATGACGACTGGTGCTATAGCACGTGGAGATCATACAGCCCTCTGCGGAAATCACCTGGGCAGGTCTGGTCATGGATGGATGGATATCGCTCGTATCGTATGCAGATACATGTATCATACGAGCACATAAACGGCTTCCGCTAATGCTGTGTCAGCCACGGCCATCTGATGCTTCGAAGGTCATGGTGTGTGACCTACGATTGAACGATTTCTCTTCCATCCTGCGTTGGCAAACGAGGTCACGAAATACGAGGGGCCGATTCTGGATTGTAATTATTATATCACTTCATTCAGATGTCACGTCATCACACAGAGCATTATATCCCATAATTCCTTTTAGCCAACGTCCATCACTACCAACGTCGTATCGCTTTGTCCCCCGCTACACACACTTCCGGATGTTTGTTCTGAACAGTCTATTGTAAACAGGAGTGCAATTGGTACGCGCTGACAGGCTATGCGTTCGGGCGACAGCGACATGCGACTGCCACCTTGCACTTGTATTGCAACGCATCATACGGATTGAAACGATCTAGGCACCTTTCGTTCACTGGATTTGCTTAGTAGCGACAGGCATACGTGTCAGCATCAGTATATTGGAATTTGCGCATCTCGAGATGCAAGGTTTTGGAAGAGCAGGTTCGTAAAAATACACCGCTCATTGCGTCCACGTGAAATGTACACTCATTCGTTCATCACAGACCAATCAGACTCTAGAACATCTCGACACGCGGATAATGTCGCAAATTCAGTTCTGAGGTTGGTGGGTGTCTTCTCCTGCATGCATGCCGTGCTGCGTTTTGGATGTATCGTTGTTGTGGTATGCTGATGGACGCTTACGATGCAACACTGTAACCTCAACCCAGCTACGCCTATCAACCACGTCTAGCCGAGAACCATCCGTCGCCAAGCCACCCACAATCTAGACCATCGCTGAGAACCAAAGAATCGCAGTGAGCAGAGACATTACACGATACCTGATAGGCAGGAACATAGTGAGATAAACATCACCAGAAGGACCGCATTAACGACGGGAAGTGGGTCTAATGGCGCAAAAAATCCACGGCTCCACGTGCATGGTAACCCTCGGTTCCGGACCAATTACTCGGTGGCAGATATCTACGTAGGTATGTCTATACCAAGGCCGGTCGGCAATCTCACATGATCTCGAGTGAGTATCATCGTGGTAGCATTGCGAGTCAGGGGGGTTTGGAGTAGTCGCTCCGTACCTTATCTGTCTACAACCTTATGACAGGAATTTATGGGGTTATAGTGGAGAAATGGGTTGGGGGGGACTGGCTTTCCTAATGGAGGCTGTTATCCGGTTACTCGTCCACGTTGTTGTTGTGGGTTCCAAGCTGGGGGCGAGCGTAAAAGAGGTGGGGACAAAGTCACAATGCTAGAGAATACCAGAGTATGGTAAGCTTGGGCTTCGGTCTGCATCTCGGTTGACGCTGTACCGTCACGCGACAGCACCAGTGTCAACCGCGAGCGATGACACGCAACACATGAAGTACCATATTAGGTTGACATGCCTATGTTCCATCCTTTGCCCCGGATGCTGCTTCTCGAGACGGGTCCCGATGACCGATATAGCACCGACGAAGAAGTTGGAAGCACCGCACACGTAGCATTCGGTCTGATCTGATATGCGATGTTACTGAAACCGCGGCGATCAATGATCATCTCGCACAAAGGGAAATCAGCAAAAGCAAGAGCAATGTATGTGTCAAGAAATCGACCTTGCTCGATGTATTGTCCGGAAGGACGGACAGGACTGGGATATGGCAGGTTGAGTTTCGTCTACGAGTACGAGGTCCTCGAACAATCTAGATTTGCGAAACAAGTCATGACATTGTGCAACGATCTCTGAGGATCTCAAATGCAGTGCACGCCCACCCCGTTTCACATTTCTCGATGACGCAGAAAGGGGGGAGAGGGGGGGGGGGCATGGGGGGGCATTGTACGACCTGCACAGCACAGGCATGAGTTTGCTGTTGTACGAGCAGAGCTGTGACGTACTATGTAGATGTTATAGGCCTGTTGTTCTCAATGGCTTTTTGATAACTGAAAAGCAAGAGCGGGACGGACGAGCATGATTATCACGTGTTAATACTTTGAGACTGATGATACATACTGATGATCATGATGATCATGATGATCAATTTCATTCTTTTGGTTCAATGTGTGATCCGAGGATTACTTCGATATTTTCACATGTTTGCAACAATACAAATATTGCTCCAGGGATAACAATAAAGTCGCTGTGTTGCAAGATGGCCAAAAAAACCAGAGGGAACTCAGTACCTGGGAAGCTCCCATATGCACCTCCCGAATGGAAGACTCCAGATGCTCTAAAAAAAATGAAAACTATATGCGAAGTTCCAGACACCGTCGCTAAATGAGGAGAAGTTTTAGTTGCTGCGTGTACCGTGTCAACCGCGTCATTGTCCTTCGAGACAGCAAACAGCCACGGCCGCCCCATAGATCGCCGACTCTACAGCGATCTCTAGAGATACCGATTTTGGACCAGCGCCAGATGCGGTGGTGAGTTCATCAAGGTGTGATTGACACAATTCCCGGAAAAAGGGGTACTTTTCAATGACAGAGCCGTTGCATCCGATGCTCATCCGGCCGGCCGTTGCGGGTGTCAGACCTTCTGATTCTGTGCGCAATGCCCAGAGTGCGTGGATGCCGGTCGCGAGGAATGCTGCTGCGCGGTGAGAGACTAATTGCGAGACCTGGCGTACGAACTGGATGTCATTGTAATTTGCCGGTCTGCTTAGCTGGTGCTTTGATTGAAACAGTGCAGTGGCGCGTGTAAGAAGTTTAGAGCTGTCCATTTCCATGGCTGCGATGGTACCCGTGTCCAGTGTGTATGGCTCGGCCAGCTGTTCGGGCAACTCGCCGCCAAACAGTCCTGCGGTCCGCACAGCTTCTACAATGATCAATCGAACGATTTCCCCGAGGTATCGGCCGCTGATCATGTGCTCAAAAGGCTGGAAATCCGGTCGCATATGTGCATCGTTCAGTTGTTCGTCCCATCGTGTTGTAGGGAACACGTTCTTGCCGAACATGCTACACTCTGTGTTGACGAGGACGTGTGTGGCTTCATCGAGCCACTTTTGTGGGTAGCCTTTGAACTTTGCAACTGCGAGTGATGAAACAGGCAAGTGCACGGAAATATTGAAGCCAGTTCCTAGAATCACCGCGAAGCGCGTCGATGGATCTTCATAAGCACGGGATAACAACGTTGCTGAAGAGTCGTTGATGATGGAAGCCATGTGTACGGGCAGATTCTAGGATTGTGTTAGCGGCCGAGTAGCGTGCGGTACACATGGAGCTGAGCTTACCCGTTTCCTGCAAGGGGTCATAATCAGCTCGCTGAGATCTTGACCGAGGAGCCCTTCTGTGGCGCGGAAGCCTTTGCCCATGTCAAGTAAGTTGGCACTGCGTATTGAGGTCTGCCTGCATGTTTTTCAGCTTCTAGACATTACGAGGGAGCCTGGAGGGGGCTTACTCGACCGGAAACGACCACGAAAGACCCATTGGAATGGACGGTATGCCGGCTAATTTGTGCAATTGAGGATCTGCAAGTGCTTGTTGGATCTTCTCCGCCATCCAGTCGAAGAACTGGCTTCCACTTCGTTGTCGAACCTTCTCATCGATCTTGTAGCTCTTCATGGCAACGATGCGCATATTCTTAGTGTCGGGCTGTCTCCCGTTAAGCTCGACCAGTGCAATGCGGAAAGTTGAGCCGCCGACATCGAGTGCCAGATATGTTCCTCTTTCAAGACCAGTTGGTAATGTGTCGTTGTACGAAGGCAGCATGCATATCTCGCTAGCCTGCAGCTTGGGAGCAAATTGCTCTACCAGTTGAGTCGACATGCGCGACAACTCTGCTGGCTCCAGGGGTGCTTCAAGCAGGCGCTGTACTTCGCGCAAGAGGTCGTCCATGGTGCAATCGTAGGTCCGCAGCGCATCTCGTACGCGTTTGCGAGATGACAGAGAAGGGAGCACAGCATGGATAAGCGAAGGGAGCATGGCAATCCTTTCGAGAGCCGCAAGAAGGCTCTGCCAGAAATCAAACATGAGCCTTTGATACCAGCAGCGACCAACGTCGTTGGCGTTGGCGTGTTGCAAGTCACGAGCACAGTCTGGCTCGGGGTTGCGGGTGAGGCGGCGGCTTTTGAAGCGTTGCAGCAGTGGGGAGGGCATGGAGGGGCGGAGGTTGTGTAATTGAGGGTGGTGACAGCGGGCCAGGTGCTGGGGTGAATGTCGACTGCAGGCGTTATATCAGGCCTGGAGGCGGCGGCCGAGGCGATGGACAGCAATGCACAAGACGTTCAACGGAGCGGCAGCATCAAGGGACCGATGTCGCAAACGGCTCTGGGGCATGGTTGTACGGCTTGTCAGAGCATCAGAGAGGTTGTATCCACTAGAGGACGTAGTCGGGAAATGCTCCGGCGAAATGGGCGTGCGAGGCTGGCTGTTGAGGCACGGCAGACGGAGCGGGCACGTAAGGGTGGCAAGGGCAGCGGCAGCAGCAGCAGCAAGAGGCGTGGCCGCCAGGTGAAGACTATGGCCGGGAGCAGAGCTGGCATGGTGAGGCGTTGGTGGGGTTTCTTGCGATGTTTCTCGACGGCCATGCTACCGTTACGTCGGCGACGTGCGCTAGGCTGGATTGGGGCCGCTCAGTACAGCCAGGGCCCCGTCAGCCGACGCCCTGGCCGTTGCGATTCACCCAGCGCGCTGCCCATTGGGCTGCGGAGAGACGCGGCCCGCCGTCCAGCGTCTGTTGCTGTACTGTGGTAGGTACCGCCATGTACATAGCATAGTATGCGCCCGCGGCGATGCTCGTTGCGGCCCAGGGGCTGGCTGGCTGCGCGGGGAGCACGTGCGCGGGCCGTCTACCTAGGTCCATACCGGGGCACGACCTCTCCGCCGTCAACCTCTGTCGTCAACGGCGCCAAGCCTCCATGCCACCACTGCACACATGCTCTCGACCTCTGCTCGCCGTAGCAACTTGCCTGTCTGCGGATCCGGCGTCCCTTGTCTGTCTGTCTGTGTGTGTGCATGGCAACGCCTTGCATGGACTCGCGGCCATGGCTGACAAGACACCACACCCAACCTACCCCGCGCGTGTGCAACACTCGTGTCACCACACACACACACACACACACACACACATCGCTGGTGCAACCGTATGGAGCATGCAAAGCGCTGGCCTCGCGAGGCTCCACGGTCACGGGAGGCTGCTGGAACATCGTATAGAAGCATCAATGGAGCACGAGCATCGCATATTCCCGTCTCGCTTTGGCACCTGTCAGCCACTTCCCCCCCCCACCATCCCCCCACCACACATGTTTGGCTGGCGCCCCCTCTCCTGCTCTAACGCGGTTGGTCAAGGCATCACGCGGCCCAACAGTCAATCTAGGCGTGCCGACAAGCAGCTAGGAATGCTATCCTGGCATGGCTACAGAGCAATGGAGCAGGTGGCCTTTTCCCCTTACCCTTGCTCTTGAGTCTTGACACCATGTCAGGCAGATTCCCAGTCCAGATCGGCAGAGTGCGCCCTCCAATTGTTGCCAATCAGTCGGGGGTACACTGCACATGGCAATGGACTGAAACCGCTGTCGTGTGCCACAGTGTTACAGTAGCACAGTTGCACGTCAAGGGCACGATCAACCACGATGGAGCGTCTTACACAGTCAAGGTTTACATTATCATTTTGTCTCGTAATCCCGTGTCCTTGGCGTAGCTCGATTCATGATCAACTTTATGAACAGTTTCCACGAGGACCGCATGCTATGCAAAACAGAGGCAAACAAATAACATTCAGCGGATATCTGCAACCCGCTCTCAAAGCGTTCATGTTTAATGTCTAGGGCCCCTAGGCACTTGACATCGACACCATGCATAATGATTTACAGGAACAACGGAAACAAAAGAGAACATCCATCTATATCAACCAACCCCTTGGTATTGCCGGATCCCTGTCGTCATAAATTCGTTGTCTGAGCAATGTCAGACCTTTTCCACATCGTCATGCGTGAGCGAAATTCGGGTTTTCGGTGCAACTTCTGCAACGGTGTCGTCTGTAAATGCAACATCTTTCTCCAACGAGACTGTATCCTCAACTTTCCAAAGGATGACTGGGAGTGCAACGAGCAGACTGCCCGCAAGCAGGCCCCAGTTGGAGGCAAACATGCGCATGTAGGAAATGCCCGTGTCGTCTAGGCGCCAGGTGATGGCTCCACCAGCCGACTGGATGCCCTTGTAGAAGCCGGCGAAGTTGGCAAGTTTTCGGCCGTTGTTGGTCAAGGCACCCATGAACCAGTAGACACACGTCTGCCAGGCGGCATCAGAGAAGCCGTAGAAGGCGTACAGGACCAAAGGACCAGCATATCCAGGATCTGACCAGTCCTTCTTTTTGGTTAATGGATCATGGGCCCAGGCGCGATCATATGTCTTCTGGAAAACGTATCCGCAACCCCAAATGATCATAATGGTCGCGAACAAGCCAGTCCAAGCGGCCTTGGCACGCGTTGTTCGACGAATGCCCTTTATGTCGAGGGCAAAGCCGAATATGTAAGCACCGATAATCTGCATGATGTAGTAGATGACGCCGTTGAGCGCACGGGTGCGGACATTGAAGTAGGCGGCATTCACCTCTGTAAAATGATAGGTATAGAACCAATTCGAGGCAAGGAACATGGGGAAGAGAAGGATAATGTAAGGGTCAGTGAAGAAGGTTTGCCAAAGACCAAGAAACTCAGACTTCCACGAGGGGTGTTTCATGACAATGACCTTGGAGCCGTCGGCGCGAACGACATCCCTTGCGTCAACCAGCATCCACGCTAGAGCGGCGCCGATGAGCGTCAGGATGAGGAAACCAATGTAGGTGCCGTCATTGACAGATCCGTCGGTCTCGACGTGCATGTTCTGGCCAAGGGGGATCTGTGAGGGTTAGCAATGTGCGTGGTGGAAGCAAGTGCAATGCGTGGCTCACCAGAGTTCCAATGACGGCGCCCAAGTTGAAGATCATCCAAAACCACGAAATGTAGCGGCCTTTGGACTCTTCGGGCGGGTAGGACATCATAATGGCTCCCTGTGCGCACCAGAGCAGACCAGCGCACACACCCAGCAGGGCGCCTGCAAACGTGGTGAAGCCCAGGTTCTGGGTGTGATTGTAGCTGAGGTAGGATGCGACATAGATGGAGTAGCCGATGCCGCCAAAGGACAGTGCGGTGCGGATACCGAGTTTGTTGGTAAAAGTGCCGGCGAAGAAACCGACGACGGCAAATGTCGAGTACAGGGCCGTGTTGGCCCTGTTGTTGGCCGTGGGGTCGAGCTGGCCGCCGCCGCCCATGCCATTGAGTGCATTGAACATGCCCGGACACAAAAAGCACACGAACGAGACGATGACCAGCTGCACGGGGGGGGACGCGAACCAGGGCAGCTTGTAGCCCAGCAGCGTGAGGCGCTTGTACTTCCAGGAATTGGGCAGCTCCAGCGTGTTGCTGTCGGTCAGCGAGTGCTCTGGCGTGTTGACATTGTGCGGCAGCGCATCCTTCTCAGTGGCCGTGGTGCTGCTCATGGCGGCGCGGTTGCTGGCTTTCCAGGTTTCAATGTTCTGGTTCGGTTGGCGATCGCAGCGGCGGAGATGCACGCAACCTGGAACTTGGTAGACCGGGGGGCAGGGGGGTTTTGCCGAGGCGGGCAGCAGAGCCTGTGGTCGACGTAGTAGTCGGAGCAATGGCAGTAGTAGTGGCAGTAATGGTAATAATAACAGATGCCGAGTGCTCGCGCCCAGGCCACAGCTGACGAGGCGCGACGAGACGGGACGAGACGAGAGCAGAGGCCGGTCGCTATGTATGTAGGTACGTATGCGCACCGGACGGGAGCCTGTACGGTACCGTACGTATGTATGTATGCTATAATTAAGTGCTGTGGCCGCCGTGAAAGCGAGGGGCAGCTCCGTCTTAAGCATCTGGCGCATCTGGCAGCCAGGGTCTTCTCACGGTCCATTCACCACCATCCCACATGCGCAATCTCCCTGGGCTACCCCGATCGGGCCAAAGGCGGCCGCCTCTCGCACGCGACACACGCTGACCGTGTCCGTCTGCAAAGATATCGCCCGGCAGCCGCTGGCCCTTTGCGCCCCAGAGTCGCAGCGATGCCGCCAACATGCGAGGTCCCGGATCAGCCCCCCCTGCCCAGAGGTCCTGGCGCCCAGGTCGTCTGTCCGGTCTCCCGTAGCACCACCACTTCCAAGGTTGCGCCCCGGCCACCGCTTGCCAGTGCTGCCTGCGACGAGAAGCGGGGAGGAGTGGAGCTGGCCTTGGAGCCCACCACCACTGCACTATCGCACTATCAGCATCAGCTTATCGAGCGCCATTCACGCTGTTGGCTGCTGCTTCAGGGCCCCCGGCTGCTCCAGGCGAACTAAGCGTCGCCGGTCCCAGCCACGCGTGCAACGCTCCCGGCTCGCCACCCCAAGGCCAGAATGTAACATCAACGTCGTCGTCCCCAGACTACTCCACCACGCACTCGACTCGGCCTTATCGTCCCTCCCGACTATCGTGATCTTCCCCCCCCCCGCTGATAGCCTGCCACGGCCAGTGTCCCGAGTCAGTCAGCTCGAGCAGCGTATCCGCCATGCCCAGCATGGCCATGTAGCAACAACTAGAGTACCAACTACTGCCCGAACTCGTGCTGCTGTAGCATGGCAGCGAACTGGGGTCAGCCGCTTAGCCTCGACACCATGGCTGCGTTGTACGACCACGTTCACCTTGCCGTCCATCGGAGCGTTTGTGGCTCCTGTAGCCTGTGACCCACCACGGATGCATCGTCATGTGCTGGACGGAAGGGGAGAGTGGCCATCAGGACGACGTCTTGAGTGAACGTGTTCGAATCCGGCAGCTTGGCCGGGGTTGTGTCTTCAACAAAGGACACCCTGCACCCTGATTGCTGATCAAGCTTGTGGACTATACCGTGTGCTGTGACAAGACCGACGCAGAGCTTTCCAACGGCTCACACATAATCTCCTGCCTCTGCTGCAAACCTGCCCTCCAAGTTTTCACGGCAGCCCTCGAGTCTCACAAGCAGACTGCCCACCATGTACGCATATGCAATGTTCCAAGGTTATATCGACCACTGGCAGTACGCTTACCGCTTGCAGGCGGCTGATCATCAGAGACGATCCAAAGGCTGCGTCCAAGTACATTGCCGACTATATCATTGGTGCTTGGCCCCCTCCCTTGCGGGAAGACGCACCTCAGCTAACGCCTTCCCATAGAGCGCATCAAGGCCTTCAATCCTACTTCAGAGCGGCCTTTTGTATTGGGCTTGCCCACGGGAAGCAGCCCAGTGCTGATATACCAACATCTTGTTCAGCGCCACAAGGCTGGTGAAATATCATTTCGCAATGTAGTCACCTTCAACATGGTATGATAAACAACTTGCGATGCATCATCCAAGCTTTCTTGGTTGGAACTGTGCTACAGCAGTAGGCCGGGCGGAGCTGACCCAATCAGGATGAGTACGTTGGCATCCCACGAGATCATCCCGAGAGCTACCACAGCTTCATGTACAAGCACTTCTTCTCTCACGTTGATGTGAAACCCGACAATATCAACATACTCAATGGCAATGCCCCTGACCTGGAGGCCGAATGCTTCGAGTACGAGCAAAAGATCAAGCGAGTCGGGGGCATCGAGTTATTCCTTGGAGGAATTGGTCCAGACGGACACATTGCGTTCAATGAGCCAGGTTCCAGCCTCAAGTCTCGGACACGTGTTAAGACCCTCGCGTACGATACAATCCTCGCCAACTCACGGTTTTTCGGGAATAATCTAGACCAAGTGCCGAGAATGGCGCTGACAGTAGGAGTACAAACTGTGCTCGATGTGAGTAACGTACCTCAGGCCCAGCTCGACTTGTCTCACATTATGCTAGGCGCGAGAGGTACTCATCATAATAACTGGCGCACACAAGGCCCTTGCGCTCCAGAGGTGCATAGAAGGCGGTGTGAATCACATGTGGACACTGTCAAGTCTCCAGATGCACCCACACCCAATGATTGTTGTCGACGAGGACGCAACTCTAGAGCTGCAGGTCAAAACCGTCAAGGTACGTCGATTCAGCCTTGCATGGACCCAGGAGACTGATCCACCCCAGTACTTCAAGAGCATCGAAATGGTAGCCAATGAGCTTGGATTCCGACAAAAACTCCCGCGAAAGCGCGATTCACTCGTGGACGAGGGCACCTTGCTAGTGCCCGAATCCCAAACTGGTGGTATCAAGTTGACTGTGCCGCAATTCGACGTTTCCCGTTCGACAAGTCCGGTCCTGGAGCCAATGAGCGCGCGGCTTACTGACGAGGATGCTAAATTGCTCCGTCCGATGAGCGAGCTCGAGGACCAGCCGTCGGTTCGCATGAGTGCTCGTGTCGAATCCTACTGACTGTTTCATGGCGAATAGCACAAGGGGGGTCCACAGACTGTAATCTGACCTTCGGCTGCTCGTGAGATGATGTGCATGTGTTTGGCACGCTACGGTCACCTTCCAGAATGAGAGCGAGGACGACGTTGCATGTACGAGATGGATATAATAGTATTGGTAGTGGTAGCAAACTGACAGGATAGGCGGTAGTGCATACAATGGGTATCTATGTGTGTTATATTGGATTAGCTAGTGAAGAGCATGAATGAACGTGTACAAGAGCTGCGTCTCATGGTATTGTCTGCTATGATTTCTGTAAGTAGTTCTTCCCGTAAATCGAGCGTCATGATGGAGGTGTGTGTGTGTGTGTGTGTGTGTGTGTGTCTGTGTGTCTGTGTAAACAGTAAAAGCATGCGCATGTGAATAGACGGGACAGCCGAGGCATCCATAGATGACATTGACGCAGGCCACTGTTTAGGGCCCCCCCCTCTCCCAGGGATCATCATTGGTGCTAGCTTCCCCAGACTTCAACGACACCCACAACAACAACAACATCCGCCCCTCGAGCCATGATCCCAATCTCGAGGGTGGTCGCACAATCAATATCAGACGCACACCATGTCGTCCGTCGGCGCATCGCAACCATCGCCGCCTGGCCAGCCGCAACCGGTTGACCCTATACTGCGCAATGCACTGCGTTACACCATCTCGGCAAAGGAGTATCAGCTCCTCCATCAATATCTCCTCTCGCGGGCGCCTGTCGTGAGGAGGCGCACTCTGAACCCGAAGCGATATGAGGCCATTGTCAGAGGGCCTGACGACTACAACGTTGCAGCGGTCCGCGCATCGTTGCGCCTAGGGCTGGTGACGTTCGCGGGCCTGAACGCATGGGAGCTCATCACCACCAAGCTGCGGCCTCCACAGCAGCCCAAAGCGCCCGTGTGGAAGTCGAAAAAGGTGCGCCTCAGCGCATCCCTCGCCCTGATCCTCCTCTTCCACCGACTGCTCCGTCGCGTCTTCGTGCGCATTCGCGAACGTCTTCTCAGCAAAGAAGCCCAGTCATTCCGACGGCGCAACCCCCGCATATCACAGTCGCTGACGTCGAGGCTCGCACCCGCTATTGGATCGAGCTTGGCGGGCTTCTTCCTTGCAGTCTGTCCTGGAGACCAACTGCGCATCTCCATGGCAATTTACATCTTCACGCGGGCATTGGAGTTTGGGTACAACTACCTGGAAGAGCTCGGCTACTTCAAAGATCGACCAGATTGGTTCGGCAGCTGGATGCTCATGCCGGTGGCTTGTGGACAGTTGCTCCATGCTTTCGTCTTTGATCGCGATTGCTTTCCTGCGGGCATTGGCAACTACATCATGGGCAACTCGCCGGAGTACATACAGACGCGGCCCGCAGACTATCCAGGCCATCTCGAGTGGCCAGGCACCTACGACATCGTTGACAGTCTGGCGGTCATCTCCAAACAGCGATGGCCGCCCTTCGTATCCCCAATTTTGTTTCCCAGCAGTGACACGCTGCCAAAGAACCTGACTTCGATAGCAGCCATCACTTCGCCGGCGCACCCTGCCATCAAGTCGTTGTCTTGCGCGCTTCTCCACCCTCAAGACCCATCTTGTCTGCGGACGTATGTACAGTACTGGATCCAGGCCTTTCCCAAAGTCGCTCGCTTCTTTACCCTGTTCTTTGCCGTCATGAGCATTGCAAAATACAAGGCTTTCATGAACTCCCCTGTCAATGCTCTCAACGGTCTGGCCAAGAAGATACTACGCATGTCACTATTCATATCTGGATCGATTGGTACAAGTTGGGGATCCATTTGTTTGTTCCAGAACTTCTTCCCACGAAGTCTCCTTCCAACGCAACGTTGGTTCTTGGGTGGCTTCATTGGCGGTCTGTGGTCCTATCTAGAACGCAAGGGTGGCCGGTCTAACTTCTTGTACTGCTCACGCATGTCTATCGATTCATTGTGGAAGGTTGGCGTCAAGCGAGGTTGGTGGACAGGGCTGAAGAACGGGGATGTTTTGCTCTTTGTGTTGAGCCTGGCTACAGTCAATGTTCTGTATGAGATTGCGCCACGATCTGTGAATAGTGGTGTTGCACGCAAGGGCTTGGGCGTACTGAGAGGTGAAGGGTGGGTGGACAGGGCTGTGGTCTCAGGAGAGCAGAAGAGCAAGGATAGTGATGGGGCGAAGTAATGTATCATAGGCGAATATGTGGCGTGGCAGTTATTGTGAACACGATACGATACAAGTACTAATAGCAAGAAAGGAAGCAGTAAGTGATGTATATCAATAACCGTTCAGCTACCACATTAGTTTGAAGTTTGACCAAGAATCTGCGAGGAAGCAGCCTTGGAGGGCTGTGGAGGGAGGTGGGGGGGGGCTTGCGTGGGCACACGTGATGGCGCGTGCTAGCGACCTCGGAGTTTATCGTATGACCGGCAACCCAAACATTGCCCAATTGTCACAGCACGTCGGCATTTGGTCCAGGCTGATCAACCCAAACAATCCTCGCAGAATGGCAGAGAAAAACCAAGAACCAGTCAGCATTGCGGCGCCAGAGGGTGCTAGTATCATGGCGAACGCGGGCCTGGAGAACAAGCCGGAGCGCGGTCTTACAGCAGTGACTCCTGAAAAAGACGCAGCATTTCCCAGCAAAGACGAGCCCAGGGTAGAAAATGGGCAGCCCAGCGACTCCGCAGAAGCCGCACCCGGCCCCTTCTGGCCAGAGACCGCATCCGACCATCCGCTCACCAAATTCTACGATGCCTTTGAAGCTCTTGTTAAAGAGGCCGCCTATAACGAAGTCTATGGTATCGAACTCAGCAAGTCGAATCCATTCCTCACCAAGCTTATCCTGCAGAAGTTTCTTCGCGCGAACCAGAACGACTTGGATTTGGCCAGGGGACAGCTTCTGGAGACGCTCAAGTGGAGGAAGGAATTCAATCCCACGAAGGCTGCGGGCGAGAGCTTTGAGCGGAGCAAGTTTGAAGGGCTGGGTTATATTCTCAAGGTCGAAGGTGTACCCGAGAGTCCAAACGCCGCGGATATTGTTACATTCAACATCTACGGCGCTGTCAAGGACAATAAGGCTACATTTGGAGACCTCGATGCGTAAGCAGCCCTCCCAAATTCCTTTGCCAAAATCAAACCACTACTGATTTTGACTGTGCTATAGATTCCTCCGCTGGCGCGTCGGCCTCATGGAGAAATCTATCCAGGCACTCAACCTCTCCTCCGCCACTACCCCGATTCCAGACTTAGGCCAAGGGCCTGACCCATACCAAGGGTTCCAAATTCACGACTACCTGCAAGTCTCCTTCCTACGCCGCGATCCACTCGTTAAAGCAGCCACATCCAAGACCATCGACATCCTGGGTAAGCACTACCCGGAGACATTGTCGCGTAAGTTCTTCGTCAATGTGCCCGTCGTCATGGGCTGGGTGTATACGGCGATGAAGATGGTGGTCGCAAAGGAGACGGCGAAGAAGTTTACAGTGTTGAGTTATGGCAAGGAGTTGGCTGGGGAGTTGGGCAAGGGTGTGCCAAAAGAATATGGGGGCGACAAGGGGAGCCTGAAGGAGGTGGGTGAGGCTGTCAAATTCGTAGACTAGAGGTTGTGGTTGGAACCAAGACCGCGATGGAAGAGAGCGACGAAGACTTTGGTGGATGGGGTAATGGCAGTGGACCCACGTCATGTTTGCTATGTTTTTTGCATTCTCTGGCGATGATAGTCGCGATATACCCATTGGGATTGTTTACAGTATAAGCGATCAGTTTTGTTCTTCTACTACACTTGAGACGAGCAGCCGTTCCATGAGTTTCCCACTGCATGCAAAGTGACGGAAGGTCTGCACTGAAAACACTACGAAATAACAGGTGGGTAGGCGGTGTTGACAAAGCAGGCAGCACAGCCAGATCACATCATCCAAATAAAGATATTTGCAGGAAAATTGAACAAATTTGATTCTTTTACTCTAAAGGGCACCAGGCAGACTCGAAGTCGAATGCGCAGGCGCCAAAAGCTATGTAAATGGGAGCGACAAGATGAATCTACACTGTTGTGACGTCAGCAATGATCGAGGAAGGAAATTACTCATGATGGATAGAGTTGAAGAGCTCAGCCGAAAGATGAAAAGTCTCGAATGTTTTTTCAATCAGTGAGGCGAACCCCGTCTGAGTTAGCATGAATTTGTGTTCGTCATTGCAAGATAATCCTGATCAAGAAAAAAAAATCTGTCTTACCTGAACTGCACGGGCAACCTAGGCTGGAACGCTGGGAGTCAGTGGACGCATATAATCACGCAAGCATCTGCAGAGCAGTCAGCGACGGGCTCTTGAAAATTGTACTTTGGCCGATTGTATGATCAAGTGGCTATCAGGTAATCGAACTTAGTTAGATCCCCATTGGTAGGTCGGTATTTGATAGTACATAAGGTTGCTCATCATTGCATTTGTATAGAGGATGGTGTGCGTGGAGTGATGTAGTCTAACCTTTGGGTCTCTCTTGCAGCTTGACTAGTCCTCTCCGCCATCGCCGTCGTATTGCGCTTCGCGGTCGCGGATGCGTTCACGCGTGGAAGAGGATGTCGTCGAGCTGCGGGACGGTCGCGCAAGAGTAGCGCAGGCGTGCGTCTAGCCAAGTGGCATTTCTTCTCTAACCGGCGCGCCGTTGTATGGTGACTCTAAAGCAACTTCGAAGCGTTAGCTGTGGATCTCGAAGCAGTTTGACGAAGATGCGAATGGGTTCGAGCAAATCAGTCTTCTCGTTTGGCTTGAGTGGTCGGATCACCATATATGTGTATGATAGGGGCGACACGAATGTTCATCAGGTTGGAGTGGGAATAGCAGACATGGGGACGGTGACTTACCAAAAGCTGTTGTGAGGGTGCAGAGGAGAAGCTCGCAGGCCGAAGTTTTGAAGGGAACTTTTCGCGGGCGGCGATTATTTTCGCCGGGCGGGTCTGGGTCCGAGCTCCGTCTCGCTGCAACGCGCGCTCGCGCTTCCCGACAAAGATGGCCTGAACTGTGGTTTGGAGCAACGCGCTTGCTTGCTTGCTTGCACCCAGCACATCACTCCCACCTGCCCACACACATCACCGCGCCGCCACCTCTCCAGCCGCCTCCACATCGCATCCATGGCAGACTCCGTGTCCTTCGCTTCCTTCGTCAAAGACGCGCGGGAAAAGAAGAAGAACGAAGTCCTCGCCCAGCAATTCCTTGGCCGCGGCCGCAAAACAGCAGCATCGGGCGCCGGGCTGTCCACCAAGTCCCGTGCAGACTCACAGAAACCGTCGCTACTGAGCCGTATAAGCGGCGCCGGTGTGCAAAAGCGCTCCACGTCTGCGAAACCCAACCTGCAGCCCTCGACCAGCATCGACGGTAAGTGGCAGCACGACCTGCACAAGCTGAACAACCCCAATGGGCCACCACCCGCTGGTGGCAGGAATGCAAACGCGAGGCTCAACCGCACGGCGTCGGCGTCGCAAGTCGATCGCAACAGCAGGGCATATGACAAGTTCGCGTCGGTGCTGAACAAGAGTACGAGTGCGCGTAGTGCTGAGGCGGGGGGGTTCAGCATTCGGGGCGTGGCGTCGGGAGGGCCTTATACCGTTATTGCGAGCAACTTTGCGCTGGGGACCACTGCGGCAGACATCGAGGCTGTCATGTCACCGGTTGGGGGAGAGACGCTCGGTTGCAAGTTGATCTCTGCGTCGCCGACTGTCATGGTGGAGCTGCAATTCGCCGATAAGCAAGGCGCGGAGAATGTGGTTGCTACGTTCAACAATCAGAAGGTTGGTGCTCATCGTCGGTTCCTGAAGCTTGACTGCGACTAACAGGTAGTCTAGGCGGATGGCAGACTACTTTATGTGTACATGAAAGATGTCCCGGCCACCACTCACCTCGCACATTCCCGACCACCTCCAGCACGCCTTGCGCAATCGGCTGATGACATGGATATGGACGTTGATACAAACGCTGGTGCTCGCGCTGGTAGCTTCCAAGATGGACGGTTCGGCTTCAATGAGAGTGGCCGCAGAGACCCACCAAGAGGACCGCGCCGACGATACTAGATCATGTTCTCACATGTCAACCGCATTAGCACTAATTTGATTCTTCATGTATGATACCCTTACTACGAACGTTGGCTGCATGAAAACTTCTCATGATGGGCGTGAGGGCCGGGACTGCAGCAGGCCTCGTTGAGATGGACCAGCCGCAGGCATCTTTAGTCGCACAAGCTAGGAGGTCATAAAGATTGGGAACGGATCATGGTCATTTAATATGATTGGACTTGCAAGTTCAGTATAGACTTAGCAATCTCGTTCGCCTATCATGACGTTCAGCGTGTGGCCCACAAGTCGGACCCATAACCCAACGAATGCTTTCCCACCTCAAGTGCTCTTCCACCCCTCAATCGCGCTATCCACATCATTTCTGTATCGTTGCTGGCCCTCGCACTGCTCCAAGAACACCTTATACTTTGCATCCAACAGTTTCTTGAGCGTCTTGTCGCCCAATGGCTTCACCGTCTTGCCAGGCTTGCTGAGCCTGTCCATGATATCCCACAGCGGCTCGCTTTTTCCGTCCTTATCCGTACTCGCTGCTTTAGCACCCAGCATAGCCGCGCCGTGTACAACGGCCGCATGTACATATCGTGGGATAAGGACAGGCATGTTGCATGCAGTGGCCATGAGCTGCATAAGCAATCCATTCTGACATTGCGAACCAGACATGAAAATAGATGAGATGACATGTCCTGAGGCGTTCATGGCAGAGACTATTTGGTGCGTCTGCAAAGCAATGAACTCCATCGTGGCGTAGTAGTACAGCGCCAGACCGTCGAGGCTCTTATCCGAACTGAGACCAATAACGGATCCCTTCATGTTGGCGTCGGCGACAGGTGAGCGGTTGCCGAAGAGGTCGCCATAGAAGAAGAAATGCCGTCCGAGCCAGGCAATGTGTGGTGCGCCTTCTTTTTCGGCCATCTCGCGGAGGTGCTCGTTCAGGTAGTCGTAGATGTTTGTGTTGTAAGTTTCTGCGACTGATACAGCCTCGTTGAACGCAGGGTGCGTCTCAATGACGTGCTTGAGTAACTCTCCTGTGGCACTCTGTCCACCCTCAGCCATCCAGTAGCCGGGTAACAAGACGTCACGATATGGACCCCAGACGCCATCAACGAAGACGGGTTCGCGCGACATGGCAAGATGACAAGTTGACGTCCCTGCTACAGCGGCAAGGCGTGTGAAGGCTTGTGAAACGTCGTTTTTGGGTTGGTCCATGTCAAGCTGATCATCATCGAGCTTCACTTTGGCACCCACGGTACCAATCCAGCCAGCGTAGGCATCGATGACACCGCTTCCGACTGCGATGCCTGGCGACAGGCCCATTTCTTGAGCAGCCTTCTCACTGAGTGTGCCTACGAGATCACCCGCAGTGAGATAGCGACCATTCTACACGTGGTTAGCAGGGACTCCTTAGACATAGTGAAGTAGGACAAACCACATTGTCAACACCTCCCATGCGCTTGAAGTTATCCTCACAAAGATCTTCGAGACCAATCTCTTTCAGAAAATCCTCCTGCCAGCCCTTGACACTGCCGTCTACGCCGACGGGGACGAAGCCCTGCTTGCATACCACACTGCAGAAGCTCCGGCTTTCACTGCCAGTAGCCAGATGTGTAAGCGCATCGGTCAAATCGTAGAACTTGCAATGGTCGAACAACTCCTTGGGCATATTGTTCTTCAGCCACAGCACCTTTGGAATTTCCATCTCGATGGACATCTTGCCGCCAACGTATCGAAGTAGGTTGTGATTTGTGGCGTTAATCTTGTTTGTCTCCTCTACGGGTCTGTGGTCGAGCCATAGTATGACATTGCGATCGTTGCCATCCTTGTTGTCGAAATTGGGACCGGTGACAGAGACCGGTTCATCCGTATCGTCCCTGAAGACTGCAAGCGAGCAGGTAGCGTCGAAGCCAATTCCACGAATGGTGTCTCGGTCGATGTTGTGTTGGTCCAATGCACGTCGAACAGACGAGCAGATGCAATGCCAAATGTCTGATGTGGATTGTTCCTGCTGAGTTCAGTAACTGCTCTTCAGTCGGTGGGGCGGCAAATCATACATAGTACCCGGTTTGTGGTTGCCAGAGGCCAATGTTCTCGGATGCCAGTCCAACAATGTCGCCCTGGTCATTCATGATACATGCTCGAGCACTTCCTGTACCGACATCGATGCCGATGTAGTGGTCGACCTGAGGGCGAAGCTCATTGCGAGGGTCAGTCGACAGTTGTCGGGACTGCTGGCGCTGAGCCTGTCGGAAAGGGACTGTGCCGGCCATTGCGACGATGCTTGAGAATGACAGTGGAAACAGACGGAGCAGAGTTCACCCAGGCAAGTACATACGCAGAGGGCCCTAGGAGATGAAAACAGAATGTTGAGATACAGCACAGCTCACGACGCGCGGTGAGCTCATACATAGGTAGCTGTCAATAGCTTTGGCATAGTGGGGGCGGGGCACTGGGGTGCTTAGTGACCCTGAAATCTGGAGCAACTGGATTGGATCCTCTGTCCGCTATTCAGCATTGTCGCCATGGTTGCCGATCGGCTCGCCAGCAGAGGCGGAAAAGGTGGAGGCTGTGAGCGTCCGGCTCCACTCGTTGCGGTATGCCGTGGCTTGATCGCCAGCGGTAACGCCACCACGCGCAAAGTCAAATCTTGTCGGGGCATTAGGTGTGTCGACAGGGCAAAAGGAGCCATTAAACTGCAAGTCCTATAGTCGGTGGAGCAGTTGGGCGTGGGCAGACTGCATCTCTTGTAAGGCTAGTGGAGCGATCGGTGGGGTAGCGGCCTAAGAGTGAATACACTCTAGCCCCTACGGCGGCGTTACATTCTGCCGTGAAGCTCCAAGCTTGCGTGTAGTCCCGTCTACCGTCTTGCGCGTATCCCCACCACAGCAACACGGACACCCACGATGCTTCTCTCAAGATTAATCCTCCTACCGTTTGCGGTTGCATCCTCGGTGACGCTCTACGTGTCCTCCGTCCCGGTCTCTTCAGATGCCTCCATTGTCCCGTCACCCATACCACTTGCGCAAATCGAGTACGACGTAGACCAATCGGTGGGCACATTGGCATCATATACACCACCGACGGGCTCGTACTCCTCCAATCACCTCTTGCGCGTCGGCCTCTCTGATTCTAAGCTTGGTTCGTGGCGCGGCATAGTCACATCAGCCGCCAGCTTTTCGGAGCAGTACCACAAGAAGTTTGTCATTCACATCGATGAAAAGGGTGAGCCATTCCACGTCGGCTTCGGCACCAGTGACAAAGGCAGCGGGCAGGAGGTCGACATTGAAATCGTCAGGAAGACTGCAGGGCCAAAGCCTGTGTTGAATAAGCCTATTGTGCTGAACGCAGAGGGAAGGCTAGAATCGAAGGAACCAGAAAAGAGTTTCTTGCAGAAGTACGTAGCTTTGGAGCTTGCGAAACTCAAGGCAGTTATACTAATAGATTCGCAGGTACTGGTGGGTTCTCGCGTTGTTCCTTGTTGTCCAATTGGTGTCAGGTGGAGGAGATGGAAAGTAGGGCCCAGCACCTCGAAACATATTACCGATATGCCCACCTGGACATTCGGGCCTCATTCCTCACTCGAACCTCTCGTTGCTCTGGGCCAAACAGCAGTTACTATGTAGGAGTGCAACTCGCCACGAGGGACGGTCTATGCGACCAGTGTATAGAGGGTGACTACATTGTAGATGGTGCTGGTCAAGTGGGAGATCACAAGCAGAAGTTGCCCGTTCTAGGAGTATGCAAAGGGCTGATAACGTCTCTATTGAATTTCGTTTGACCACAATCGTTGGCCACTACTCATGTTACGGGTATGTCTATGTGTGTGTGAAGCACTCAGTGGCATCGAGCAGCGGATCAGGCAAGAGCTGGGGTAGAAGCGGAGGCGATTGCGATTGTTGGAACAGCGACAGGTGGTGCACGCAGAACCGGTGGAGGTGTGGACTTTGGCTGGTGAACGTCCATGGGCAGAATCTCTGTCTTGAGCTCCCTCGTCTTTTTCTGCTTGGGTTCTGGTGCCTTCTCGTTCTCCTGGACATAGAACTTGCGCAGCAGCATGATAGCCTCCTCTCTGAAGATACCGCCAGTAACCGGGTACGGCTTGTCGACACTGGGACTTCGCTCTGTCAGCGCTAGAAAATGTGACGAGACCATGTTAGAACCTACTCGCAGTGGACGTTCAGCACGCCACCTGTGCCTCCGAAGCGCTCATTCCAGCAGCCAAAGTAGACCGCCCTGATTCCATACTGACGCAGCATAGACGCACACATTACGCATGGCTCCACGGTCACGTACAGATCGGTCTCATTGAGGACGCTGATCGGGTTCTTGGACAGAATGCCTGCGATGGCCACGAACTCGGCGTGGCGGGTACCATTCAGAGTGCGATTCGTCTCATTCATGCCCCGACCGATGATCTCGCCGTCCTTGACGAAGACACAGCCGACAGGTGTTTCATCGCTCTTCAGCGCAAGTTCAGCCTGGTACACGCGATCTGTCAGCTTTGTTTGCGCATGTGCTGGTGTAGTGGTGTAAAGTGAACTTGTCCAAGCATAAAGACTGTGCGCTGTACGCAAAGAGGGTGATTCACCATGGCGATGGCCTCGCGCATGAAGCGCTCATGAAGCGCCCTCTCCTTCGGATCCATGGCCAGCACTGCACGATCCTGGTCCTCCTCTTGGCACTGGGGTCGGTCCACTGGGGGTGCAATGTCGTCGCTGCGTGGTGGTGATTGTTGTGTCTGAATGCCTTGCCGTGCGTAGAGCGCAAGGCCCAAGGCCGCAGACGCGACAACAATCACCGCCCATGGTTCCTTCCCTGACAATGTTTTTAGCTTTAGCATGCCAATGTGGAAGTTGCGACCATCTGCGCACACGCTGAAACAGAAAGTGCAGGTCGGTGTTCTCGGTTTGAGTTGCCGACCAAGACGGTTTCGGCAAGCGTGGTTTACGTAGTTTACGTGGACTTTGGAAGCCGCGAATCTGACATGCTCATCATAGCCAGCCCCAGCACAGCACCCGCCAGGCAACGACTTACACACACGGTAGTCCACAGGTGCATAGCCACACAAGCCCTACGCAACGCTACACACACTCGCGCCGCCGTAGTCGGGTTCACGAACGGACACCCTCGAGCGACACACTCGCCAGACACCTCCACGAGCTCTATTCAGCTCGCGCCGTCAACAAGCCACTCTCCTCCGGCAACACAAGCAGCGCAACGCATCACCCTACACCGTAAAGGCTCTCCAGGCCGTCGCGCACATCAAAGTTACAATATGACGCTCGCTGAGGAATTCAGGTCCAGGAATTTCAGTACGAGTCGTCTCAGATCCAACCGCTAAACAGCCGCTGACATGGCGATTTCTAGGCATCTACGGTCAATGGTCAGTCGCATGCCCATCCTCCTTCCCCGCGATATCCGTACGTCTGTTTGAAGACACAGCGCGAGGGGTCAGGGTGACGGGGCTAAATACACCCGCAAGAGGGCATCCTGGGCGTTGGTGGACCACATTGCGACTTCACGTCAGAAGACTATCGACCTGAGGCATAGCAACTCTCCAAGGGTTAGATGCTAACTTTGTGTTTCAGGACGGGTGTATTGTGCATCTTCTTGTGCTTTGCCCTGGGTATTGCCAACATATTCCACGCCAACTTTGTGATTGCGTTTAGCATTGTGTGCTTGTATGTGTCTCGCCAACCTCTACAAGGCTATGACGTTGCTGACAAGATACGGCAGAGTATGCGCCTTCATCATCATATTCATCGAGATACCGCTGTTGCTGCGTATCTGCCCGACGTCATCCACGTTTGACACCTTTATTCGCAAGTTTAGCTCAAACTACATGCGCGCAGCCATCTATTTTGTCATGAGTGCGATACAATGGATCAGCATCTGGCCCATGGCCACGAGCTTGATAGTCGCTGCCATCTTCTTGATGATTGCTGCCATCTTTTATGCTCTTGCTGGCTTCAAGGGTCAGCAATTCCAGGGCAGCAAGACTCTGGGGGGCCAGGGTGTCGCGCAGATGATCATCTGAGGCGACGAGGGACAAGAAGGACATTGGATGCAGAGTCAATTGTACGAGGAACGACACAAAGCTTCTCTGAAGGGCGAGCGATGACGAACGCAATACCACATCAACAACCATGGCCATGGCACGTTGGATGGGCGACTTTAGATGACGTTTTCAAGTTGTGCGTGCATGCAGCCCATAATCTGGCGTTTTGGGCATGTCATGAGACACGAATGGTTCGAGAGATATGGTGCCCATTGTGCAAAATGTTATATGCGAAAAGAAATGCCATCCACTATCTGCAGACATGAATTCTTGTACGTGGTGGAGGACAAGGTGAAGGATGTCATTGGCAATGTGGCTTCGGCTTGGTGTCAACAAACGGATTTGCATACGTGCCCCCACATGAAGCCATGACGACGTTTCTAGGCCCACACCGGGGTCGACGACACTGCACGGTAGAGTAGGGTCCGGTATGCTTTGGTGAGTAATTGGTGAACAAGTGTTTCGGGTTGTGGCTGGCATGGCATGGTATGGCATAGTCCAAAGCAGTGGATAGTGACTTGGGAGGTGCGCCGTGGACCAGGCAGCGGGGATGGTTCAGACGTCCAAGGTGGTGCCAGCCTTCCATGCTGCTCGCGAATGATGCAGCGTGGCTGCTGGGGTCTAGCCAGGCACCGCTGCCACCGCAATTGCAGTCTTGGCTTGCGGTGACGGTGCGGGGAGAGCGCTAGACATGCAGATGACAGAATGTGGCGTCCACGGGGAGCTCACACATATCGGTGCGCGCAGGCTTCCAGTCCAGTCTGGACTCTTGACGTTGGCGGACATGGTGCTGGTGCAGGCTTGCGGTACGTCGAGTGCGCCGGGTGTTGTCATGGGTGGGCGGGCACGCCTAGTTGGTGGGCTCGGCGTGCCAAACAGACCCTTGGGCGGGCAGTCTTCGAAAGATGATGCAAGCGGGTCGCAGCGCTGCATGCCCGGTACATAAGTGCACAGGACAGGCACAGACACAGCCAAAGCACCCTTGGTCCATCCATCCTACCCCGTTGCTTGCGTGCTTGAGGTGAGTGCCCCCCCAACCCTCGCGTTCTTCGTCTGTGTGTGTGTGTGTGTGTCTTTCTCTCTCTCTCTCTCTCTCTCTCTCTCCCTCTCTTCCTGCAGCTTCTCCGGGACCGTCAAACACGGCGCCGCTTATTGGCTGGCTGTCCATCGGCGTGCAGGGAAGGCTACCGAGCTGGTCCTGCAGGTGCTGCGCAACGGGGCCGTTTCAATGGTGACTGGAAGCTGCGCGGCCATCGTCGAATCCATGTGACGCTTGGACAGCTCGAGCAGTCTCTGGTTGCACGTCGCCAGGTCGCCAGTCCTCGTTTGCTTGCTCGCTCCTGCTGTCCGTTTCTGCGCCGACACCGCCACTGACACCCCACGCAGCTCCCGTCGCACCTCTGTTCCCCGCACATCCCTTCTTCCACACCACACAGACACCATGAGTGCACCCCCATCAATACCTCCCCGCCCAGCGCGAGCCGAGAAGAGCCCTGCGCCGGCTCCTCAGTCCCACATGGACGTGCCCAAGATTCCTCCACGCCCAAAGCGCGGCATCGAACGCTCAGTCTCGCCCGGCGGAGACAGATACGCCCCCTCTCCCCTCAATGACCCAACCTACCTTCACAACGGGCCGCCGCCCAGAGAGGGTGGTCGTCTCACGGCCGACACACCTTCCCGTCCACCCAGCGTCTCCATGCCCTCGTTGGGAGAGGAAGGCAACGAGTACGCTAGTTTTGAGGACCTCTCCAAGACGCTCACCAACGAAAGCCTTGGTCCCGCCGGCTCGCCTCAGCAATTGAAGAGCGTCGCTGGCGATCTCCCCTTGCACGCCCCCACTGCCTCAGTCCCAAGCTCCACTGCCAAAAGTAGGATCCAGGCGGTGACGCGGACCGACTCGTCTTCGGCTGAGGCTGCAGGCTTTGGCAAGCAGCTTTCGGTCGACGAGAGAGTGGCTCAGAGCACCACCAAGTCTGGCCGCTCAGGTTCTTCGATTGGATCCCGGCCCAGCTCCATCTACAATGACAAGGATGCACATGGCATTCCCGAGATCGGCGTGCAGGTGCCCATGTTCCGCGGTGCTGGAGATGTACAGGCTCCCAGCCCGGCACCATATGCGCAACAGCCCAGCTCTGGCGCTGCATTTCAACAAAAGGCTGGCGGACGCCACCACGGTCGTACCAAGAGCGGTCGTGAAATCTTCCACGGACCCCCGGGCAGTTATGGAATGCACGGTCATGGTGTCATCTCAAAAGACGAGTTCGAACAGAAGTGGTACGAGCGACATCCAGAGGATCTCAAGCGTGAGAAGGCTGGCGAATACGGGCCCCATATTCAGGAAAACAGGAAGGACTACCACTGGCGTGCAGACAACTTGGAGAAGCTTGTGCATACCCGGGGTCAGGACATCGGAATGGGTATGTAGACGCACGAAACGTATCATGATTTGACATTGACAAGTTCAACAGGCACTTCGAGAGACGCCGTCAGTACGCCTGATGAGCAGATAGGCTACATGGCCACCGAACAATTTGCCTCGAGAATGGCATCGCCCAGACCGCAGTCTTCTGGCCGTCCTGCCTCGATCAAGGCTGGTCACACGGACTCTCCTCTCCGCAACGAAGCCGGCCAAGAAGTCAATGAGCAGGGTGAGGTCATTCATATCGATCCCCCCGCGCATCGAAGCAGCAAAGTACATGGCGGAGGCTACGTTCCACCGACGGAAGACCTAGGTCCAGAGGGAGGAAACACTGCAGAAAAGGGTGGTTGGGTCACCGAGCGTGGATACGGTACTCCCATCCTTGCTTCCGATGAAGTAAAGAAACATCCCGATACCGAGTGGAGACAGCCCGCCGTTTCGCCTGAGATGGAACGGCATGGCAATGAATACACCGTCAACGAAGACGGCACGCCAGCATACATCACGAAAGTCCGGACCCACAGCAGAAGTTCGAGCCAAAACAACAATCCTCCGCAGCGTATCATTCCCAGCCCTGCTCAGTTCGACCGCGGTGGGACCCCACTTGAGTCGCACAAGGAGTATGAACCACTATTCCCCGATGATGAGGAAGACTCCAAGAGGCCCAAGTCACAGGTTGATAAGCTCAAGCGACCCAGTGTTGCCCGCCATCAATTTCCCAGTCAGGATGTATGGGAGGACACACCTGGTAGTCTGCAGCTCGAGACCACTGTCGAGACTCCGGAGCCCCAAGCTGCAGAAGAGCCGGAATCGGCTGGCGGCGCCGAGAGTGTGAATCCAGCGAAGGTTTTCGAGAATCCAAGCACAGAAGAAGAACGCAAGACACATATCACCAAGGAGGATCAGCAATCTTTCCTGCCTGATCACACAAGGCGCTTCGCAGCCGAGAATAAACATCTCGGCAAAGTGCGCGATGAGAATCCTCTACGTCCGGGTATGCAACAGCGCTTTCCCAGTCAGGACATCTGGGAAGACTCACCTTCGTACGGTCATCTGGAAACTACTGTCAGCACGCCGCAGACTGAGGACACGAACGAGTATGCCGAGGAGTCGCCAGTAGCCGACAAGCTCAATATTCCAGCGCGGCCTAGTATCCCAGCTCGCCCTACAAAGAAGGAGACAGCTTCCCCTATCGACAAAAAGGCACCCATCATTCCTGATCGCCCAAAGCCCCATATCCCAGTCCGCCCGAGCAAGCCCTCCACTGCCTCTTCTGAGAAAGTCCCCACTGTGGACCCGCAAACCGAGAGTGATGCTCCACAAGCCAAGGCTAAGCCTCCAGTCCCTGCACGTCCCGCGAGTTCCAAGATTGCGGCTCTCCAAGCTGGCTTCCTCTCGGATCTTAATAGCAAACTTGGACTTGGGCCTCAGGCACCAAAAGTAAAGGAGCCCGAGCCTGAGAAGGAAGAGGAGGCTGCTCCTCTACAGGATGCTCGCAAGGGTAGGGCGAAGGGACCTCAGAGGCGAAAGCCTGCGGCCTCGCCAACTCCAGCTGCTACCATTACTGCTGAGGTCGCTGTTCCCACGCAGAAGCTGTCCATTGGTCCCGTCACTGCCATCTGGGGTTTTGGTGAAGATGGCATCCTCGACGTTCCAGCGGCTAGGATGGCTGCGAAGATTCACGATGCCCTGAAGGCTCCAGCCCATGTAGGGACTGCGCAAGAGGCTCACATTACGTCGCAGGAGGTCGAGTCTTCCGGTGATGTTGTCGGTGACGATGCGCCTGCGAAGGCAGAAGTTGATGACTTTGTCAAGACCACCACGAACCGCAGTGAAGCAGCCACGGCTACAGAGGCAACCATCGATCAGGCATCTTCAGTAACCAAACAGACTTCTGCAACCCTGGAGCCAGTCGTCTCCAATGTATCCGAAACGCTCTCACGCGTTGCTACCAAGACCTCTGATTCGGCCCAAGAAGCCGTCCAGCCGGCTGCCACCCAGGTTTCCGAGACACTTGAGCCCATCATTTCTAAGGTTTCGTCGGCCCTACAGCTTGGGGAGCCTCTGGTTGCCGAGACTGCTTCTGGCTCAGTTGATGCACCTGGAGCTTTTCCTGGGTCGGGACCAGATCTCGAAGACAGCAAGTGAAGCGCATGAGTATAAGACTCCTTCTGTTTCAGCAACAATTGGAAAGCCAGGGGCCTATTTATTAATGGCGATATATTTGAGATAAGAATGACGATTGCGTATGTGTAAATAAATCCAGCCATGTTAATGAGAAGCTCCAGCTGCTTGAAAAACACCACGATATGAGACCACGATGGCCATCATTTGCTGCACACTTCACACTCGAGTTCTCCAACGGGCGATAAAACCTCGTCTATTGTACTAGATCCCATTCTCCCTCTTTCTACTCCTCGAACTCCATTCCCAGACCCTCAAACCACACTCTCAACATTTCAATCTCCCCACCATCCAGTAAGTTCTTCCTCTCCGGCTCATGCTCAAAGATCACATAGGTGACGAGGCTTGTTTCGCCTTTGGGTATCTCGTCCTCTATGCCCTTTTCCGCAAGAATAGTGGCTCTGGTCTCGGGGGTAGGGTTGGCGACGAAGCGGTGGAGGAGGGCGAGTTCGGAAGAGTCAAGGATAGCGGAACTGGTGGGGTGAGCGTGGTAAAGTATTATGTTTTGGGCGAGGAGATGATTCGCGAGGAGGTGGGGGACAGAGGGACCAGTATAAGGGGCTTCTAGGGTACTGGACGGCATCCTTTTAGAGAAGGGTTTTGAACTGAGATTGGGGGCCCGTGATATTGTGATGTTTTATGGTAGTCTTAAAATGGTTGGAATTTGGAAGGCTCACCCAAATTTCACTTTGTTTATGGTATGTCATAATACTGCTGCCTGAATGTACAGGGGTTCGTATACTGCGAGGCGTCAGTGGCGGCAGCGGCTTTGGTTACTCACCAATCAAAGGAAAGCAAGTGAAGTTGCATTGATCTGGTCCCAGGGTTTGGCCGTTGTCTTGGGAGGTAATTGCTTGCTGGCGAAGGGTTGCTCTCCAAACCATTATGTGGTGGCGACTTCGCGCATTGCAGCGAAGAATCTCGCACAATCAGTCTTGAGATGAATTTTCCTCGGTCAAGACCACCGCTAACTATGATTATAAGGATACGCAAGATGGGGAGAGAGGAATAATCATGGTCTCATTGGTGACCCCGAGTACATGGTGGACAAAAGCGAAGCTTTGCATGGAGTCCGCCTGAGACCACGTTTCTTCATCCATGCGCCCTTGAACCAAGACGAATGACTATCTTAGAGTGACCCCCGAAGAGTTATCACGTTGTTATACGAGAGTATAGGTCCTATTGTTGGTGGTTAATAAAATGAGCGTAGATTTATGGTGTCTTGTCAAGTTTCACACTCAACACAGTGTTGTGTTGCTGCCATTCCACATCACTTCATGGTAACTGATGCACAAGAACCGAAAACAACATTATACCCATCAGTGTGCTGCTGCATGAAGCAAAGAATATATGTATCAGATATGTCCTCTTAGTCCTTCAACCATGAGCTCGAGCGTCGACTGGTATTCGAATGATGACTATAGAGTACTTCATACTTCAGTACCTACAATAACGAGAAGCGGTCAATGCAAACCCCTTCGTGAACTATCCCGTTTAGCCCACACTTCAGCCCTTAGCAACCAGCTGTGGTAATAGCTACTCGCGATGAGCCATGCCCAGCCCAACCTTATCCAGCTGATCAAACAAGGACCTCGTCACAAACGCATCAATGATGAGCACAACATCCAGACACTTGGGTTTCAACCACATATTACCTCCCCCATGGACCTCCAACTCCTCGCATGATATCGACGATGCGACCTGATAATAGGAACCATGTTTGAGCAGATTATGATTGCTCCCTTAAGATTCCAGATTCGTAGACTCTCTCCCCCCCCCCTCTCCATACCTCTGAGAGCCCGACACAATGGGCTAGTAGATTTCGCTTTAAACACGAATGTCGGTGCTCATGTATATTTACTGACGAGTTTACCGAATCAATCAAGCCACATCTCTTCTAAAGGGCCTACAAGATGAATCATAGGTGCTGACGCGACCACTTGAGTCATCACACGCGAGGCACATTCATCCCTTTGGACCAAACCCGTGCATTCAAATGGTTCCATGTATTGAAGACGATACGTATTGCTTCAAAGACCACTCAGTGGGGCTCATTGGATTCACATGCCGCGAGGCCACGAAGGAGACTGGTTCACGGGCTGTGGTTCACTTCTGCAGGGTCCCGATCGATACCACTTGATTGCGCGAATCAGAGGTCTACATTAGACGCAATTGCCCACAATAGAGAAATCAGACACGCGCGTCCCGCAAGATCACTGGAAATAGATGGTGCTAACACGATTGATGAATTGCACCGATCGAATGAACATTGGTTCGATTTGCCTGCACCCATGAATTCATACGTCGTTCGATGCTGATCTCACGCAATCTCTCCCACCCGATTGTATCCGATAACCACCAATACATGCAGTTGTTGAGCGCTGGCACTTGGCATGTGATCAAACGAATATGCGGAATTCAATGAGTCGGGATCTAGATGGTGGCCAAAGATATGGTGGGACTGCGGAGTGATTATGATATGAGTGAGGGGTTCTACTATTCTCATTACCGCCCCTGGAACACAAACACAAGCATCAGCTTCGAAGATAGAGTCCATGCGACAAGACAGGTGATGACGAGTCGACCGTCATCCCATGTCGCTCCTGGACCACTCGTCCAGGTCACGTAAAGGCCAGGCCCAGCGGGCGAGGTGCTGACTCGTGACCCACTGGGGCACGCCACAAGAGTGATGATCAGACCTCGACGAGACTGATAACGATCACCGGGATGAACGGTGTCGGAGTCATGTTGGAGTCTGGAAGAATGTCGGGCGAAGCCACAAGCCAGCATCTTGCCCGTGAGATGAGATGCAAAGATTTTACACGTCAGACCCGATGGATCTCGTATGAGGTCGAGATAGAGTAACAACTAGAGATGACCCGTTGCACACTGGTTGAGGAGCGGTTGCTGCCCGACTCAAGCTCGGCATCATGGCGCAAGCGGTGTCTTTGAACGGACTGTCCGCTTGAGCGGGAAGGATGAGTAGCTTGATCACCAGCGTCGTATTTTCCCAGGGATGCCACTGGCATGGTTGTTCCCCGCAAACAGAGTGCGAGACTTCCCCAAAAGTGACCTTCCGACCTCCATGTCGGTTGCATTGCCCGCAGCACGGCGAGCACTGAAGCTGGAACCACACCGATGGTGGCTTCTTTATTCGCCAGTCTGCTTTGGGCCCGGGCTTCTTCCGTTCCTCCGGTGTAAACTCTGCTTGCATTCACTGACCAAAACGTGTTACGCAATGCCATCAAAACCGGAGTTGACACCGCATTTCGAGGACCAAGAAGCTGTGGAGTAATGCAGCATCACGTCCGTATGCAACCTGCTGAGGCTGTTGAACGCCGAGGTAGCCGTTCAAAGACATCATAGATCGAGGCCCACGGAACAGCTTCCTTTGTGTGTGTGTGTCAGGGTGCCAATCTCCGGCGCGGAAAGCACCCCGATGGAGGTCACGATACGGCTCATGGGCAAAGACGGCCTTTTGCATGAAATCTGCGCAAACTTTATCCCTGATCACGATGTTAGAGATGGAGCATGGGGTACAGCCATTAACCTTTGCCCTAGCGTCATGGAAGCCATGATCGTGAACTGGCTTTGTGCGCCGTTCCCACGTGCTGTAGCATTGACTCGCGTTGGGATGTTGCTCTTGGGAATTACTCCTTCTACTCGTGGCTGACGCCAGACGCCAGAGACCTTGTTGTCTCGGTCTGCGTCGTAAAGCCCCGGATTACGCGGCTCAACACGTCCTCGCCGTATTGTAAGCGTGTTGGCGTCCACGACCCCGACCTGGAAAGAGCATACAGAGCATCGGCACTCTGCTTCGGAGGCAGGATGGGTATTCCATTGGTCTGTTGCGTCTCTATAACTGGAATGCGTCCCGCCCGACCCATTGTCGATCGGGAAAAGCGCGCATTCTTGGGCTAGGTCGGCGCCATTGGGAAACAACTGTGTCTGTTGCTGCAATTCGTTTCACTTTGCGAAATGTGTAAACTAAAGTTAGACAAGCTTTATCGATTCTGGCAAGGCCAGGCTTGTGAGATGTTCATGTTTCCCAGTTTGAGAGGCATGGGAACGGCCGTGGGATAGGTTGAACACCAGATTCCAGAGGAGTGGCGGCTGGCCCGTATCCGACGTCGAAGGCTGTGGGCCGCACCAGCACCGCGGTCCACAGGTGGTTGGGTGATCAAACAATCAGACTTCGCATGCACACGGCAAATGGCATTTCTGACTCAAGAGAGTGAGTGTCTAGCACTCTACGTATGCAGAGTCGGGGTAGGGTACAGGAGAAGGTCGTCATGCCAGGCCGTCGATGATGTCCGCTGATACCCTGCGCTCAGTTCCGCCGGGTTCCAACGTCTGCATCACCGTGGCCAGTGCCGGGAAGAGTAGGAAAAGAACACGACAGGCAACCGAGGCAGACCAAGTGGGGTATGAATATCTTCGAAGTTGAGGACCAAAGACGAGACCTGGTGGTCACAGTCAAATTGGCCCAGGCCGTTCTCGATAATCCTCGCATTGATCGAGAGGACAAGGAGCGTTTGGATCGGGATTGGAAGAGGATCACTGGTCTGCTCGACCAGGTAGATAAGTTGATCGACAAAATGCTTGCAAACTCTTCCTGGACCAAAACAAGAAAACGCCGCCGCGCTCGCGACGAACTGCTCGATATTGGCGGAACGAAGAAGCTCTCGGCGGCTATTGGAAATTTCAGGCTGAGCGTTACCGGCTTGCGTGACTTGGGCAATGATGA